>NSMO01000002.1:0-79055 GCA_002588565.1 Coelastrella sp. UTEX B 3026 | reverse complement strand
CANCAAAAGGTGATTTTAAGAAATAGCCAAAGATCACAGCAGCATTTGTAGTTGGGTTTGTGATCACACGAACGTCTCCTCCGCCAGGTGCCCAAGTATCATACACACAACCAAAATACATTGCTTTCCATACTAGTAACCAAGCACCAATTCCTAACATGATTAAGTGATACCCTAAAATGTTCGTCATCTTATTTTTATCTTTCCACACGTAACCAAAGAATGGGAAAGATTCTTCTAATGTTTCAGGTCCAATTAATGAATGGTATACACCACCAAAACCTAAAACTGCAGAAGAGATTAAGTGTAATACACCTGAAACGAAATAAGGAAATGTATCGATTACTTCACCACCAGGACCTACACCATACCCTAAAGTTGCTAAGTGTGGTAATAAAATTAAACCTTGTTCATACATAGGTTTTTCTGGAACAAAGTGTGCTACTTCAAATAAGTTCATAGCACCAGCCCAATAAACAATTAGACCAGCGTGTGCTACGTGTGCACCTAAAAGTTTTCCAGAAAGGTTGATTAAACGAGCATTTCCAGCCCACCATGCAAAACCAGTAGATTCTTGGTCACGACCACCTACTGTTAGTGTTCCGTTAAATAGAGTTTCCACGGGTAATACCTCTAGGAGGAATACAAAATCTAAAACAATTGAATTATAACAATATGATAAAAAAAATATACATCTCTTTCTAGTTAGAATTAGAATTTTTTATTTATTTAATAGATTTGTGTATTTCTTGCTTCTTAAAAACACATAAATATAAAAATAACTTATAAAAACTCAAATAATTTTTTTTTTAAGTATTTTTTTGAAAATGTTTAGAATAATAAAATCTTTTGCTTAATATAAATACCATAAACACTTAAATTTAACTCTCTTAAATTTAACTCTTTAGTGTAAGCAAAAAGACTGTTGGTTGCGATCTTGCGATCTTGCTTCGCAAGATCGCAACTACAAAACCCTTTTGAAAACGACGCAAGCTCGATTCAGATGTTAAATTTACAAAAAGATAAAAATGTGAATAAAAACCGTTTTAAGGGTTATATTCTGTAAATCGAGAAACATAAAAATTATTAACAACTACATGATAAGTAGCGTCTAAACCTTTAGATAGTCTTTCTTTAACACGACTCATAATTTTTGAAATAACGTACATGTAAGCTTGTTTAAAAGCTTTTTGTTGATAAAATTGAACTGTTTCTTGTTTAAATTCTTCTAATTTAGAAAGTCTTTCTTCATGTTGAGAAACACAATTTTGAATTTCTTGTGTTGCTCTTAACACGCCTTCTTCTCGAATTTCAGTTGCTTTTTTCTTAGCTAATTCTAATTGATTTTTAGCAACATTTAAACGTTCTTGTGCTTCAGCAGCTCGTTGACTAGCTTCTTGTAAATTGTTTACAATTGTTTTTTTACGATCTTCTAGTAAAGCCGATAAATTTTTTCCAACAAAAGAAATAACGATAGCAACTACAGCTGCTAAGTTAATAATATTTGTTTCAAAAATATTTGTATTAATACCAAAACCTTCAGCTAAAGGAAGGCTTCCTAACATTAAAAAATGAAAACTCATAAAGTAAAAAAGCTGAATTTACTGAAATAAATAAAATTTTCTCTGATATTCATCAATTTGTACTTTGTAGTTTTTGCCTATTGGTAAAAACCAATAGGCAACAGCTACAAAGTAAAAACCAACAGGCAACAGCTACAAAGTTACGCTTGTAACGCTCTGCATAATTGACGTTGCTTGTTGGCAATAGCCAACAGGCAAGAGCTACAAAGTAAAAACAAAAGATAGAATTTTAATTTTTTATTCATATTTTATGTTTTAACTTACGTGCACTTTGCGCCTTGCGGAGAAAGAAAATTTTATTATTTATTTCAATATCCGTAAAATAGCATTTCTAATTTTCACTATTAGAATATTTTTTTCAATAAAGACAAGGAATTTTCTTTTTATGCAAAAAAGACAGGTTTTATAGAATTATTCTGTTTATTTATGAAACATAAATTAGAGTAAAAAAAGAAATAATCCAATTTTTATTGGACCCTTTCAAAGGGCGGACACTTTAAAAATTCTTTGTTTGAATTGTTTTTCCGAAAATTTAAAAATAGAAGACAGGAAAGCGCGAAAGTTGTTTTATACTTTCTTTTGTTTGTTCTTTGTAACTATTGCTTTGTAGTTTTTACCTGTTGGTATTTACTACAAAGTAAAAACCAACAGGCAATAACTATTAATAACTATTATAGTTATAGTACAAAAAAATGAGATAAGAAAAACTTTTTCTTATCTCATTAAAATTAAGAAGCAAATGGGTTTGCAAATAAAAGAGCTAAAGCAACTACTAAACCATAAATAGTTAAAGATTCCATGAAAGCAAAACTTAATAAAAGTGCACCACGAATTTTTCCTTCAGCTTCAGGTTGTCTAGCAATTCCTTCTACAGCATAACCAGCAGCAGTACCTTGACCCATACCAGGACCAATAGCAGCAAGACCAACAGCTAATCCAGCAGATACAACAGATGCAGCAGCAACAATTGGATTCATATTATTTTTAAATTAATCAGTAAAGTTATAACAACCAGTTCTATTATATTGGAATTTTTTGAAAAAAGCAAAATTCAATAATTTTTTATTGTTTTATAAACATTTTTTTGTAATTTATTGGATATTTAAAGGACAAAAATAATGACAACTTTTGTTTGCTATTTCCTGTTGGTCGCGATCTTTGATCGCAACCCTGCGTAGCTTTGCCTGTTGGTTTTTACTTTGTAGCTGTTGCTCCAAAGCAACAGCCAACAGGTAAAAACTACGCTGGGCTATTGCTTTGGAGCTATTGCCTGCTGGTTTTTGCTAACAGGTAAAAACTCTCGTCGGTTACGCCTGCATATGCTTGTTGGTTACGCGAAGCGACACCAACAGGTAAAAACTTCGCATATGCTGACGTTACAGGCGTAAGCAATAGCCCAGCGTAGTTTTTACCTGTTGGCTGTTGCTTTGGAGCAACAGCTACAAAGTAAAAACCAACAGGCAAAGCTACGCAGGGTTGCGATCAAAGATCGCGACCAACAGGAAATAGCCTATTGGTTACGCCTGCATATGCCTGTTGGTTTTTACTTTGTAGCTATTGCCTATTGGCAGTTGCTCTCGTCAGCATATGCGAAGCATATGCGAAGCATATGCAGGCGTAAGCAATAGCCCATTTATTACAGGGTTGCGATCAAAGATCGCGACTTTGTAGCTGTTGCCTATTGGTTTTTACTTCGTAGCTGTTGCTCTCGCTTCGCGTAAGCAACAGCCAATAGGTAGAAACTACAAAGTACAAATTTATTGAATTTAAACTATTTTTAAATTTTAAAAACGTGAGACTGTCATTAAATAATCTAATTCTTTTAAAAAACCGTTTTTTAAGAATTGAAAAACAAATAAGTCTAACATTTCACGATTTGCATTAAAATAGTAGAAAGTTTCATGAAATGATTGCATTAGAAAATGATAATAAATTTCATATTGTAATGTTTTATCAAAAGTTAACCAATAAGATGAGCTATCAAAAGAATGAATAGATGCATTTTTTGTACCAAAAGGCGAAACAATATCAGATTTTTTCTTAAGATTCGAAGGTGTAAGTGAATCGTTTTTTAAGTGGAAATGAAAATGACTGTTTAAATACCATCTACGATTTCTTGGATTATAATATTGTTCAGCATCTGGAAAATCCATTACAAATTCGAATGTTTGGTTTTTATCTTTTTCAAAAAAAAGATTTTGGTTTTCAGTATTTGTCTGCTTTGCTCCTGTTTTTAGCAATTCTTCTTGTCGCGGTCCTTGCGCAGCTTGCGCAAACAAATTAGAAATAGAATTTGGTAAACCAGTAGGAGACGAAACAAGACCTTGCTTCATGAAAAAGAAAGCTACGGCAGGATCATTGTTTTTAGCAATATTTTCTTTTGAAAAAGGTTTTTGTTTTGGAAAAGATTTTTGAGAAGGCGTTAACAAGAATGATGATTTTCGTTTTGAAGTTATATTTGCAAACATTGTTCGCCAATCAACATCACTTAAAAATGTTGTTTCAGTATTATGTTCTGGCAAAAGACCATTCCACCATTTATTTGTATTTGAAAAACGATGTCGAATAACTAAATATTTTCTTTGATAAAAATGACTTGAACTAAATCTTCGAGTTAAAGAATCTATATAAGCTAATTCTTGAAAAGAACTGCTAAATAATGTTGTTCGATTTTCGATCATTTCTGAGCGAAAATATTGTTGAAGAGGAATGTTATATAAAATTTTCAAAAATCTTTGTTGCTGGTGCATTTGGATTTTTTCATTTATAGAAAAACGAGCTTTTTGAACAAAATCATTTTCAGTTCGTTTATAATTTTCAAATTTTCTAGATGGCATTAAAATGGTAGAACTTGGTGGACTTGGTGGTTGTTTTCGTGTATTTTTATTGTCAAAGAAAAGCATTTTTGATAAAAGTAAATTTTTCGTGAATAAATAACGTTTTTGAATAATAGAAGCTAAAAATGGTGTTATAGAACGCCAAATTTGGTTATTTCCAAAAGCTGTCCAATAAAAGTCTGGTTTTTGTAATGAAGTAGCTTTTATATCGACAAAAGAGTCTTTGATCACAGTAGGAGTATTAGCCCCGCCAGCCTGCCTATTTTCAGGAGTTTCACTAGAAGTGCCAGGTTGTGCTTTCGATTTTATCCAAAGTTTCACGTAACTAGCAGGATTGCAATGAAGCTTTGACCAGTGAATTGCACATTTTGGGAACGATCTAAAAAGGTGCGTTTCAGGAACGTTGCTACCAAAAGGCGCAAACACAGACAATGATATATTTTTTAGATTATTTTGTTGGTATCGCTCTGCATAGTCAACTCTATCAATTTGCTCTCTTTGCCCTTTTTGAGAGTTTTCTTTAGGTAAAATTGACAAGTTATCTAATCTGCCTGCGCATGCAAGAATATTTTCATTTTGCCAATCAAACGATGTTGGAAACAAAGAAAATTTCTTATAAAATAAATAGCGAGCTTTGTTAAATGTTTCAATAGTATTAAAAGGTTCTGTTTCGTTATAAATTGTATTTTGTAAGAAATTTACATTCTTTAATTTCTTTTTTGAAGAGAAACTATTCCTTGAGGAAAAAGTAGAATAAAAAGTATCAAATTTTTGAGTTTGGGAATTTAATGTATTTTTTTGAAGACAAAATTCAGCAATTTTTCCAGATAAAAAGATCATAAATTGAAGTTTTTGTTGTTTTTGTGAACCATATAAAACATTTCCTAAAAATTCTTTATTTTGATTTGTGCTAAAAAGAGCAAAACAAGAATCAATATCTAAACTTAAAGGTGTAAAAGCTGCAGGATCTTCTAATAAATTTGATTGAGCAAGAAATATGCCAATTTTTGAATAAGCAAAATTTAATATATGTGAAGGTCCTTTTGGTAAAATAGTATATTTTTTAAGTTTTTTCTCTTGGCAAAGAGAATTTTTAGTAGCTTTTGCAACAAGTTGTGAAGATGGAAAAGGATTATTTAAATGAACGTTTTGTTTAGAATTTTCATAAGTTTTTGTTTTTTTATTATATAAATCATAAAATAAAGAACATTTAAGAAAACTATCAAAGGCTTTTGTAGGATAAATTTGAGAAACTAATCTTTGTTGTAGTTTATTTCCTAAAAATTCAAATAGAAATTTATATTTTTCGTTTGATTCAGTCGCTACAGTAGCTAAAGCTTGCGAGCTTACCTGGCTAGGCAATTTAGCAAGGTGATCAGTTGATTTTTTTGCTGCGCTAACTCCGCGTTGTAAAAGTGGCTGGTTTTCTAGAAGATTTTTTCGTTTGCTATTGTTTTTAAAAAATGTATATTTATATTGATGGAAAAAAGAATCTTTTGTTCCCATAATAAAATTTAAAAGATTCATTTCAGATAAATTTTCTGTGTAAATACTGGCATCGAGAAAATCTAAAGTGAATGAATTTTGAAAATTTGTTTTTAAAATTTCAAAACGATTTAGAAAGTTAGGACTTTGTGCTAAAGAAATTGTTTCGTCAAAACGACCTGGTCTTCTTAGTGCAGGATCTAATAATGAAGGAAGATGAGTTGTGGCAAAAACAACAAAACCACGATTTGAGCGAACACTATCTATAATCACTAATAAATCAGTAATCATATCCAATTTTCCACGAGATAAATTCATTGTAATATCAGCTAATAAAGCAACTTTAGCACGTACTGAAGAACTTTCTTTTTGATATGAAATGAATTGATCTGTTGAAAGCCCTCCCCACGGATTTTCTTGAACTCTTTTTTTCGGTTTTAGTTTCTTTTGTTCTTTCATCATTAAAATTGTAAAAGGTGAAGTAGCTGGTGGAGCAAAAATTTGTTCTTGCACCATTTGTAAACGACTCGTAGAAACAAGCTGTGTTTTTGTTTGTCTTTGATTATTTGCACTGTTTTGAAAAAAATTTTCTGTTTTTTCTTTTGGTGCTGCTTCAGCACCACCAGCAAACCCTTGTTTAGCTAATGAATTTTCAATAGAGTCCACAGGAAGTGGAGAAATTGGATTTCGATTTTGAGTATTTACACTTCCAAGAGAAAATAGAGAATTTTTGATATAGCTTGTTGAACTTGATGATAAGAAAATAGAATTTGAATTTTTTTCAGAATTTGAGTAAAAACGTTGAACAAAAAAATTCGTAGGAATTCCCATTGAAAAGTCTCCTTTATAAGGACGTTTATAATCTACGATAGAATGACGATTTAATTGATAAATCATTTGGTTTGTTTCATGAACTTCTTGTTGTTCTAATCCAACATTTGCTACTTTTCCTTTAATATTTTCATCATCTGATATTAAAAAAGGTCTTTTAGAACCAAGAACATGAATATGCTCCATCAAAAATAAACAAGGAGTTTGTAAAGCCAAAGCATCAAAAACATCTCTTAAATTTTTCATACCTACAGCAACACCTCTTAACACCATAGAATAACGATAAGCATTGTCTGTTATCATTTTCATTTCAGTTTCACCAGCTAAAGCTTGAATAAATAAAGTTTTAGCTGTTCCAGGAGCACCAATAACTAAAATATTTTTTGAAATTTGTTTTGAGAATAATCCAGAATAAACTTGACAAATCAATGATCCTAAAGTAAATTGAGCAGGTTCGTAATATTTACTAAAGAGAATATGTTTTAACGATTTTGGTGGGTGAATATCAATAAATAAATCAGTTTCTGGTCCTTGATAAGTTCCGGAGATATTCCCTTCGTTAGAAGAGGAATAAAAGGAGCGATCTAATTTTTTCGAATAAAAATCTGCTCCGTTTGAAAAAGAATCTACAAAGATAGGTTGTGAAAAAACTAATCCAACATTGAGCTTTTGATGTTGCCAATTTTTGCAAGCGTTCCCAGTTGTCCCTGTTGTCGCAGTTGAACTTTTAGCTTGTTGACTAAAAGATTGAGAGCTTATTGCGTGTTTCTTTTTATTCGCATTTTGACCGATAGAACTATATTCATAAAATTGTTGAAAACGTTCTTTTTCAATAAAATTTTCAATAAATGAAAGTAAACTATTTTGTTCAAGATTAGGTGCTATATTTTGTAAATTTTTTAAAAATTCTTTATCTTGAAGTAATTTTTCAATAAAAAGCTCTTGTTCTTCTTTTAAAGTCACAAAAGAAGGTATATTGACATTATATTTTTCTGCAGCTTTTAATAATATTTCAGCCCAAATATCCCAAAAAAGAATACCTTTTCTTTGCCTAGTTAATAAATCCATATCAGGCTGAAGAAGAGTTGTATAAAAATGTTCAAAAAAATACATCATTTGTCTTTGAAAAATAAATGATGTTAAATTTACGTATGACCAAAATCCAAAAAAATTCGAACTAAAATAGGGATTCAAATAAAAAAACATATTTTCATTTCGAGAATTTAAAAAGTTTAAGAAAAAGCTACCACTACGTACAGGTCTATGTAATTTTTGAAAACTTTTTGCTAAAGCAATATCTAATGTATCTGGAACAAAAGTAGCGATATCTGAAGACCATTCAATTAAAAACACAAATGCAATCCATTCAATGAATACTTCTGCTGGTTTTTCTAAAAATTTGTAAATACTAAACATAAGTTTTTCAACAAAATCTAATATTTTTGAAGATACATTAGTACCAAGCTGAACAATTTTTGAAGTGAAAAGTGTTGTTGATTTACCAATAAATAAAAAAGAAAGAGCTAATTGGCATACGAATTTTTCATTTCTAGAGAAAGTTTGAATAAATCGCTGATGTTTTGGTTTTATTACTAAGAAATTGTTCTCAGACTGCCTTTTTAAAACATTTCTGCTTAGGCTTTGTGATGGCAGGGGTGTTAATGAGCTGACCAACAGCTTTTTGTTAAAAACAAAAAGAGTATTTTTTGATTGTTTTATTGCAGTTGTTTTATAACCACGAATCATTTTTTGCCAAGTATTCTGAAGTTTTTGTTTATTTTTACTAAAAACAAATTTTTGTTTTAAAAATTCATTATTATTTGATCCAGTGTAATAAGTTTTGTTTTTAAAAGGAAGAGTTATGAAACGAATTTGCCCATAGCTGTAAAACGACAATAAAAAACTATGAAGACTAGAATAAAAACGATTTTTTATTTTCTTAAAGACTTTAAAAGAATTTTTAAAATGAAAAATAGATTTAGAATTTTTTAAAAAAGTCATTGGAAATTTTTGTCCTATAGGAATATTAAGATTTCTTGAAATTTTTACAAAACTCTTCGTCAGCATATGCGAAGCATATGTAGGCGTACCCTTGTTACGTTGAGGTTTTTCATTGTTTTTAAGAATTTTTTCTAACGAATACAAATTTTTTAAACTATAAAAATTATGTATTGAACTAAAAAATACATTTAAATTTTTATAGTTTTTAGAATTTTTTAAATATATATTTTTTTTGCTTGTACTTGTTGCATGCTTGCATGCATCGAAAAACAATGAGAATTTAGATAAACGGAAAAATAATTCAAAATATAAATTTTTAGACAACGATTTTTTCGAAATGAATGATTTTGATTTTTGAGTATCTTCAAAATAAAAAAGAAGATTTATCAAATTCTTGTTTCTAGAAAAAATAAAATTTTGAACAAAAGCTGAAGAATGTTCTAAATCAAAAGATAAAGATTTGTTTTTTTTGCTAACATTTGCAAATGATACAAAAGAAGAACTTTTTGACAAAATTTTATTTGCAATAATACTACTTTTTTTTGTATATTTTTTTAATGAATTATATAAAGAAAAAATAATAAAAAAGAAACCAGCAAAAAATTTTGAAAATAAAATACATTGAAATTTTAAAACACTTCGAATTTCAGGAAGTTTTAAAATTGTAAAAAATATAGCAAGATGAAAAATAATTGCTCCAAACCACAGAATTTTATAAAAAGAATTATTATTATTATTCTCTTCCATTTGTAAAAATAAAAAAGATAGATTTTTCTTTTTATTTTCTAATGCTACGCATGCAAAACTTTCTGGATGTTTCGCGCAAATAGCATTATCTAAAGAAAAAAAAGGAATAAATTGTAAAGTATTTAATTTATTCCTTTGAGAGTTTACAAATAAATCAAAAATTGTGTAGTTTTTTTGAGACCACCAAAAATTTAATAAAGATTTTGATGAATTTTGTTGATTGAAATCTTTCTGCGCAAGAGATTCTAATTGTGCAATTTTTTGACGATTTAAAAGAACAGATTTATGAAATTTTAAAAATCTTAAAGACATTTTTGAATTTTGTTGAATTGTATGAATTCCAAAAAGAGAGCATTTTTTTTGACTATTTAAAAATTTTTGAAAAGACATTTTATCTAATTGTTGAACAAAATCATAAAAATGAGTTTTCAAATTTGTTTTTAATAAAAATTTCTTTTTATTTGTTAAGTTTTCAAAAATTAGAAAATTTGATTTCTTCAATAAAGGGTAAATTTTTTCATCTTGACAAGAAAAATCTTCTTGGTCACGATCTTTGATCGCAACCTGGCCAGCTTTGCTGGCTTGGAAGAATTTATCTTTTTTCACAGTATTCACAGAAGAATAAAAAAATTCTTTTTCTTTTGAAGTAAATTGGCTGCATGCAAGCATGCAAAAAAATTGTGGTGAATTCAATTTTTCTAAACCACTATATTTTCTAAAAAATTGAACAGCTTTTTTAGTACCTTTCAAAGATTTTAAATTCTCTGTTCGTTTTTTTAAAGTCCATAGATGACGAATTCTATTCTTTTCTTGAAAATGATAAAAATTTGTTTGATGTAATGCCCATAATGAACGTAATGTTGGCATTTCTCCAGTAGGTTTTATTGAAAAATCATTAAAAAGAGATGAAAAAATAGAAAAAGCAGGAATTGAAGGTTGACTTGGTATTTCAAAATTTTCAAAAAAAACAGCATTTTTTGTAAAAAAAGAAGAATTCGATGAAATCATTTCATTTTTACGTTTTGGAATGTTTAATTTTTTAAGATTCATAATTTGATCATCAGAATTTTCTAATGATTTAAAATTACGTAAAATTTCAGAAACTCGAGAATATAAAATACGATTATATTCTGGAAGAGACTGAATGTTTTGATAATTTATAGATTTTTTTGCATGCTTGCATGCAGCCAATTGATTAAACGAATTGCCAAAAACACTATTTTCTTCTAGAGAATTTTTTATATTACAATACCAAGCGAATTTTCTGACTACAGTACTTCGTATTGCTTCGTTTGCTTCGCTAGAGAAGCAAAGAGAATTAGAGAAATAATTGTGAAAAATAGGAAGACTTTGAAAAAACATTAAAGACTTTTTATTAGATAAATTCTCACTTTCTATTTTTTGCATTTTTCTAAAATTTTGTGTTATACGTTTTGTATAAGGTTGAAAATTTGTTAAAAACCAATAAGATTTCCACGATAAACGCACAAATTCGCTTAAAATTTCTCCTGAAATTTTATAATGTTCAAGATTTTGAGAAATGGGGCTAATTTTAGCCATAAAATTTGTTTGATTAAAAAGGTTTCCAAGAGCAAATTTTTTATAGAAATGCTTTTCTGATGAAACTAAAAAGCTTTTTTTGCAAAAAAATCCCCAATTTTGTCTATTTTTTCTATATATTTTATTTGCACTAAATTCGTTATAGTTTTTTAACGAACCGATTTGAAAAGCATAATTTTTCTTTTTAAGAATTTTAAACAGAGAGTTTTTTTTTAAAGAATAAAATAAGTTTTGATGAAAAAATGTGTTTTCATCAGCCTTGGTTTTGCTGCTCATGCAAAACAGAGGAAATGTAGCATCAGCAGATTGTTGGAAAGACAATGTGCTTTTAAAAAACGGAGCAAGTGACAAAATATTTTTCCATTTTTTTATTTGACCAGCGGAGCTAGGCAGTGCGGAGCAGCTTGACAAGTCGTTAGGCTGGTTAGAAATATTTTGATATTTTGATTTTTTTTGAGATAAAACAAAAACATTTTGTGGCAGAAATGAGAATTTTTTAGAATCATCAGTACAAATTAAACTTTTCATGTTTTCATTTTTTAGCCATAAGTAAGGATGACGTGTTTTTAAAAATTTTTTATATAAATGAAAGCGCAACCAAATAGGTCTTGGAAAAAAGCGTTTTCTTTTTTTTCGTCTTCGAGTTTCTAATTTTTGCTTTTTCATACGACGTTTTCTTTGGAAAAATTTTTCTTGTTCTAGTCGTTTTTTTGTATCTCTTTTTTCAATTTGAAAATCAAAACTTGTCGATCTTTGTTGCGTTTGTGTATTTGTTTGAATAACATCAAAAGGCATGAAAGATGGAAAAAATACAAAACCGTCACGTTTTAAAATAAAAGATGGATATCTATTAGGAGATGGTTTTTTTGCTTTTTCATGTGTTTTCTTTTGATTCTTTTCTATGTTATAACTCAAATTTTGTACTGTTTTTGACATGTGTTGAGTTTGTTTCTTTTTTGAAAAAGAAATAAAAAATGGCGAATGAGAATTCATAAAATTTTCTTGTACAGAAGTTGAAAGACTTTGTAAAATGAAAATATCTTTTGATGTTTTGTATTTTAATGCAATTTTTCTATTTTTTTCTAACTTGCTTAAATTTGGAGTTTTTTTGTCAAAAGAAAAAAGTGTTTTCAAATTTTGTTTTGTAAAATTTAAATTCGCAGGTGAACCATCTTTTGTTTGTACTATAGTACAAATTTCTTTGTTCAATGGTGTTCCAAAAGTTTTGAAAATTTTTTCATATTTTTTAAATGTAAAATTTTTAAAATAATTTTTTAAAAATTGTGTTTTTGTAGCACTTGCGCAGAATGAATACTGCTTAGCTTGGAGATCCTTTTTTTCTTTTAAAACAAAAAATTTAGCTGATTTTAAAAGAAAAATGTTTGTTTTTAAAGAAGGTGAAAAAAAGATTAAAGGACTAAAGTTTTCATGATTATTAAAAATAAATGGTTTTTCTTTTTTGATTTTTTCGAAGAAAAAATGATTTTGAAAAGTAAAACTCTCTAATTGTAATGTTGAAAAAGAGAAAAATCTATTTTTTTTCATCTTCTCTAACGTTTTTTCATAAATTGATTGAACAAAATTTCTTTTTGAAATCAAAAAATTGTGACGTATGAAAGACACTTTTTTAGTGTGTAATAAATCAAAATAAATTGATGACAGATTACTTGGCCGAGCTTCCTGTTGGTTAGCGCTACAGCTACTAGCTAAGTTTTTGTCTTTATTTATTAAATAAAAATATGGAAAAGTATTTTGCTTTTGACATGCGCAGCAAGAAAAATAGAATTTTGAAAAGCTTTTTTTTGCTTGCTCTGCATTGCTACGCTGAGTTGCCTTTTGGTCGTTGTAGTCGTTGTGGTAGTATGGTAGAGGTAATTCAAACTGGTGAGAAAAATTCATATAAATTGGTATTTTTAAACTATTTATTTTTGAAGAATCTTTAAAATTTTTTAAAATGCTTTTTTCATTTCTATTTTGGTAGTTGCGACTATTGGTAGTTGCAACCAAAAAGTCTTGCTCGCCATCTTTGCCGTCTTTGCAGACGAAATGGGTTGAACTAAACTTGTTTGCTAAAATTGGTAATAAATTTTTTGTTTTTTGTTGAGAAGCATTTGTTAAAAGATTATTTATGATGTTTTTATAATAATGTTGATAAATCAAAAAGATAAAAGTTTGTTTATTCAAATGAAAAGAATAAGCAGTTTTTCTATTATAAAAATTTGCACAAACTTCGTTTGCTGAAGAAATTTTTTCACTATGCTTTTTTTTATTATAAACAAATTTTGAAAAATTTGAAAGTGTATTTAAAGTTTTAACTGTTTTCTTTTTGAAGTCTTCTTTTGAAATTGACAATGAAGAAAAATATTTTCGAAAATATATAAAATCTAAATACATCAAATTTTCAATATCTGTGAATTTTTTAGAAATTTTTACAGAATGATGTAGATTTTTAACAATATTTTTTTTTTTGAAATTTGAAAAATTAAGCAAATAGAAAGAAGATGGAGCAAACTTCGTATCATCCGCATATTGCATAAAACGAAGTTTGAGAAAATTTTGTGTTTGTAACCATTTTGTTAAATAAAGTGCATTTTTTTTATCATTCTTTAATAAATGTTTAGTAGGCTTTTGCAAAGTATTTATATCAAAAAAAGAAGAATTTTTGGCAGCGATCTCCGATATAAAATTGAAATTTGATTTTTCTATATTGACTCCTGAATCATTGAAAACACGTAAATTTTTATAAAAATTTATATGAAAAAAATTATTGAAATTTCTGTTAAATTCATTAAAAAGAAACAGAGTTTTCGAATAGTTAAAAAGAGGGGTTTGTAAAGAACTACATGTGAATTTTTTTGCATGCCTGCCACTTGTGCCACTGCCTGCGATATCCGATGTCTGCCAACTAGTTGCGCAAGCAGTCGAATTCAAAAATTGTGCTTTCTGCGCAAGAAAATGAAAAGATTGAGGATTTAATGCAAACCATTTCCAATGAAAAGTATTTCTTTTTGTTTCAATTATTTTTCTAGAAATGTCTCTTTTTATACAATTTTTGTCATAAAAAGACAACAAAGAAGTGAGTTCTTTTTGATGAGGACTTGTAGAACGATTAAGGAAATCGAAGAGAAAAAATTGTGGCGAATTTTGAAATATTTTGAAAGAAAAATGACAAAATTTTTCAAACTCATTTTTTTCTAAGTTTTTGATTTGGTTATATGTTTCTTTTGAAAATTCATTTGTATATGAAAAATCAAAAAGAGAGTTTAAATTTTGTTGTTTTATTTTTTTCTCCAATAAGAGTGAAGATTTCCAATTGATAGGAAAAAAAGATGAAGAAAAATGAGCTGATGGCGATAGCCAAAACGTTAATGATTTTCTTGAAGGTTGAAGTTGTGTATGAGCTGAAGTAAAAGACAGTGAATTTTCTTGTTTTCTACAAAAATCAAAAAAAGTTGGCGCAGAATAAAAAAATACAACAAAACCTAACAAAGGAAAAATCCAGTATTGTATGAAATTTTTTTTCTTTGGAAAAAATTCACCAATTTTTTGATTTAGAAAAATTTGTCTATAAAAAAAATCACTTTTTGGAATGAAAGTGTCAATACTTTTAGAACTAAATAACTGTGAATTTTCTAAATTTTTTAAATATTTTTTTTGTTGTAATTGTTTTCTTTGCTTTTTTGCACAAACTTCGTTTGCTGAAGACAGAAATAGTTTTTTATGTTCTTTTTGAATAGAACAAACATTTGTTTTTTTTGAAAAATTTAAAGATTTTTGAAAAGAAAAAATATTTTTTAATCTAATAAATTCTTTATTCATAATTAGAATAGCATTTTCTATTTTTTTTTGTTCTGAACAACGAGAGCAACGAGAATGAGCGTTCCAAGAATCTTGAAAACAAATCAAACGCTCTTGCTCTAAAAAAAGAAAAGTGTTTTTTTTTCTTTTCGAAAAAAGAGAACCATTATATGTCTGCTGCTGCGAATGCTGCGTGTGTTCTAGTCTTTTCTGCACAAACTTCGTTTGCTGAAGTTGGCTAGGACGTGCTAAAAACTGAACTAAACTGTTTTGTAAAAAAGCATATTTTCTATGAAATTTTTTAAAAAGAGCTTTTTTTCGTTTCATAAGTAAAATTTTGATTTTGCGAAGCTTCATTTATTTTTTCTTTGAAAATTTCATAAATTCTATTAAAAAATGAATTCAAAGTAAATAAAATATATTTATTAATTTTTCAAATGACTAATAAATTAAAAAAAAAGCCTACTATCGGAGTTGAACCGATAACCTTCGGTTTACAAAACCGATACTCTACCGATTGAGTTAAGCAGGCGTATAATTTTAAAAAAGTTTTAAGTTTATTAAAAACTTAAAACTTTTTTAAAATTATACAAAATTCTTATAAAAAAGTCAAAATTCATTTAAGTTTTGCTCTTTTCTTTTAGCTTGCTGGTTGTTGGCAGTTATTTTTATTTGTTGACTCAAACAATAGCAGTATTATAACAACTCTTCAACTAGTGCAAAGAGTGCAAAGCTCAGCCTATGTTACAGACACTCGTGTCGTTGTTTCGTTGTTGTCAAAAATGTTTTAAGAACACATTATTTTAGAAAAAATTGTTTATTGCTTAAGAGTTCTTAAGCAATAAACAATAAAACTTTTTTTATAAATTTAAAAACTTCTATCTTTTGTTTGCTCTTGCCTGTTGGTTTTTACTTCGTAGCTGTTGCTCTCGCTTCGCGTAAGCAACAGCCAACAGGTAAAAACTACAAAGCAACAGCCAATAGGTAAAAACTACAAAGCAATAGCCTAGCCAGTTTTTACCTGTTGGTAAAAACCAACAGGCAACGCTGGCCAGGTTGCGATCAAAGATCGCGACCAACAGGTAAAAACTGGTAGGTAGCTTTGCCTGTTGGTATCAACAGGCAATAGCTATTATAATACAAATTGAAAGTATTATAACTTACTAGTTCCTAAAACTAAATAGCCAGTACCTGATGGAATTAAAGATCCTACTAAAATATTTTCTTTTAAACCTTTTAAAAAATCTTTTTTTCGAGAAATAGATGCTAATGCTAAAATTTTAGTTGTCTGTTGAAAACTTGAAGCTGATAAAAAACTATCAACTTCTAAAGAAGCACGTGTGATCCCTAAAACAATTGGTTCATAACGAACTTTTACCAGTAAAAATTGATTAATTCGTTCAACTAGTTCTAAAGATACAAGTTCTCCAGGAAAAAAACCTGTTTGAGCTCCATGAATAATTTGAACTTTTGTTGTCATTTGTCGAACAATCACTTCTAAATGTTTATCAACAATACTAACGCCTTGTAATCTATAAACACGTTGTACACCATCAACAATAAGCTGTTGAATTTTTAAAAAACTTTGTTGAACAGCTTGTTCTAAAGGTAACATAACTTTATATCTTTGAAAAATACCCTTTAATAAAATAGGAAGACTAGAAATAAACAACCTTCCTTGAATAGTTGTTCGTGCTTCAAAATATTGTTCCACTTTGGGGATACCTTGAACAATATCACCAGATTGTAAAGTTTGATACGATAAAGTTAAAATAGGAACATTTTTTTCAATATAAGGTGTATTCGCTAAGTGTAAAATTCCTTTTGGCGAAACTAAAAAAGGTTGACCACGTCTTAATGTTGTTTTAAATGTACTTAAATGAACAACTTGACCAGGTTTTCGAATTGCAAAATTGAATAAACAATCACCAGCAACAAGAAATTTTCCTAAGCGTGGTTGTTTTGCTTGCGCAGAAAGTGAACCATAACCAATTATGAAATTTTTAAATTTATAAATTTTATTTTCATACTTTGTTACAAAAGAAGATATTTGGTATTTTATATTGTTCTGTTCAATAACAGGAAGAACAAATTTTTTTGTTTTGATAATCTTATTTACAGAAAAATTTTTTTTAACAAATTGAGGAGTAGATTTTAATGAATCAAAAGTTGTTTTTCTTAAAAATTTATATAAATGAGTTAAATGTTTTTGTTTTGTTTTTAAAGAATATTTTGAAATTACTCCAAATAAAAACTCATTATTAGAAGATGTTTCGAGTACTTGAATATTTTTTTCTGCGAAAATAGATTTTAGAGATTTTGGAGTCACGATCTTTAACAGTGCTTCGCTAGATAAAGCTTCGCTAGATCGCGACTTTTTTTTGTTTTTAAAAGGATTAGCAAAATCAAATGTAAATAAATCCTTTTTTGAAATAACACTAAATAATGTATTGAAATTTTGAATTGTTGAAATTTCAGAAGCTTTTTTCCACCAATTCAATTCATTAGTAAACATAGAGATAAGTTCACCATCAAAAGGACTTAAAAATTGTGTGTTTGCATAAAAATTTTGATTTTTTTGAAAAATAAAATTCTTGAATATTGAAGATTTAATATGAATATTTGATTGCAATAAAAGACGTTTTTTCTTTAAAGAATGGCTTGCATTTTTAGAAAAAATAGAATGTAAAAATGCTCTATTCCAAAAATTTTTCTTCATAGAATGAAGAAAAAAAATATTTTTACTATTCTTCTTCAGCCAAAACGATGATGTTTTATCACGAAAATCAAAAGAATGAAATCGTTGATTAAAAAAAGCTGCTTTTTTATGACAAAGCGAAAAAGATATTTTGTTATTTAAAAAATTATAAAAGATTGTTGAAAATAGTTGTGAATTTTTACGCTCAAAATATGGAATGTTTAAAGAAGAATTTGATATTGAAAGTGGTAAAAATTGAATAGGATAAAAAGAAAAAAACATTTTTTCATAACAATTTGTAGTGCTTCGCATAGCAGCAGTTTTTTGTACACAAGCAGCAGTGGTTAACCTCATGAACTGCTGCTTGTGTACTTCGCCTCCTACTGTCTGGCTACTTAAAGTTTTTAAAAATTTTGATGTGTTCCTAGTTAATAAATTTTGAAAATTAAAAAACTTCGTTTTTTTAGAATAAAGTTGAATATGTGGAACTTTTGTAAAATTTTTTGAAAAATCAAAAGATAAAAATGGATGTTTTTGTTGAAATCGAGTAGACCATGTATATTTATTTTTATTTGATTGTTGTGACTTTTTTCGCTTCGCATGCTTCGCACTATAAATTTTTTGAAAATCTGTTTTTATTTTTGATTCTATGTTTTCAATATTTTGAATAAAATGTTTATTTGGTTTTTGAATATTTAAAAGAATTGAATGATATTTTTTATAAATTTTTACCGAAGAAATAAATGAATGAGTTTGCATTGTTTTATTTAAAAAGAATTTTTTATAATTTTTTGGATTTTCTAATAATCTGTATTGCATTGGTCGAATAAAAAGAGCTATTTTTTTTTGCTCTTTAAAGAAGCTTTCAGACTTATATGCATTTTTTTGCTTTTGCACAAACTTCGTTTGCTGACTTATTAAATGCTCTTTATTGAAAAGAAAAGGTTTTTGAACATTTGTGTTTGAAGATTCAAAATGAAAATTCTCATTAAATAGTTTTTCTTTTTCAATTGGTGTTTTTTGAACAAAAAAAGAAGCTAAATTTTGATTAGCAAATAGAGTAGCATCATTTGAAAAACGAGATTTCTGGTTTTTTTTTAACAATTTTAAACAAAATGGAATTTTTGCACAAACTTCGTTTGCTGACTTATTTTTATTTTCTTTTTCTTTAAGAGTTGGTATTGTATTAAAATTTTTTGCACAAACTTCGTTTGCTGAAATAAAATCAACATCAGAAAAGCTATCAGGAATTTCAAAAATCACTACTTCTTGTAATATTTTATTTTGTTCAAAACAAAAATCTTTTCCAAAAAAATGACCTAAATTCAAAATTCTTTGATGCTTTTTAAGAACACTAGAAGAATTTGGAAAAATACAAATCCATCCGGATTGGATTTTTAAATGAAGTTGTTGATCTTGTAATATAAAAGGATTTTGTACTAAAAATCGATAATGTGATTTCTGAATGTTTTTTCCGTCAATGAAAGTAGACGGGCAGAAAATAGTTTTTTTAAAAGGAATACAAGTAAAACATTGATTTTTTAGTTTTTTTCCAATTTTTGCTTGAATGTTTCTCCATTGATTTTTTGTGTTTAAGCTGTATTTTAACGACATTTTGTTGCTAGATTGGTCGTAACTAAAAGGATAGTTTACTAAACAATCAATTTTTTTTCTTAGAACAGATTTTTTCAAGTTTCTAGAATAAACTTTAGCTGGTGCTCTCGCATGCTCTGCGTTACTGGCGAGAGGCGCCATACAACAAGAAAAAGTCTTTTTGCGTGCTTCTTTGGAGTCTTTGGAATCTTTGGAGTTGCGTTGTGCCTCTTGTTCCGCTTGTGAAAAACAATGAGTTTTTTTATATTTAAAGAAAAAAAGATTTTTTATTTTTTCAAAATTTGAATCTTTTCTTCTTTTTTGAAAACTAAAAAGAAAATTTTTTTGCATACTCTGTTTTATTTTTTCTTTACAATGAAAAGTTGGTAAGCTTTTTAAACTCTTTTTCTTCCTAGAAGCATGCACTGTTAAAAATTGCAGCGAAATTTTATCACCATAAAAAAGAATAAAACTTTTTTTGCTATTGCAAAAAAAACTACTAGAAATTTCTCCTCCAAAAGTTCTAAATGACTGAAGCTTTAAAAATTTTATTGAAGATTTTTTCAAAAAGAAAATAGAAAAATTGTTTTTGAAAGTTTTTTCTTTTTTAAATTTATAGAAAGAGAATTTTTGTTGAATTGTATGGAATTTTTTGCTGATGAGTATTTTTTTATGTTTAATGGGAGAAAATTGTCTATATTTTAGTTTATTAAGAGAAATAGAATAATTCCAAATACCTTCAAGAACAGAGAAAAAAAGTTTCTTCTTTCCTTGACTATTTGATAAATAAAATAAAGGATTTTTTTTGAAAATCATTCTTGAAATATATTCATTTTTTTTATTTTGAACAAGATGTTGAGTTTTCAAAGAATTTGTTAAAGAATGAAAAAATTTCAACATCTTGCTACCATTACTAAACAATTCATTATTCATGCTTAAGTGATTTTTTAACCAACTTTTTTGTGGCAACAAGTGGTCCAAATCTAGAATTGGAAAAGTATAATTTTCTTGTGGAATCCAAAAAATTTCTTCTGTATAGAATTCAGAACGAGAAAAACGTATAAAATTATATTTTCTTAGAAATCTGACTGCGCATGAAAAAACTTCTTTTTTTTCTGATGAAGTAATGCCATAAGTTATGAAAACTTTTTGATTTTCTAACGAATGTTTGAACAAAGAAAAAGTTTTTTCAAAGATTTTTTTTTTAGAATTTTTCACAAAAAAATAATTTCCAGTATTTTTTTTTGTTGAATTTTCAAATAAATTTACATTTTTAGACTGCGTTTTTTTATTTATTAAATGAAAAGTTTGATTTTGTAAATAGTGGGCATGCGATGTTTGGGATGTTTGCGTAGATTGTAATTTTTGTTTTGTTGTAGCTGACATTTGTAAAAAAGAATATTTTTTTTTACTTTTTCTTGATTTTTCTAAAGGAAGTGTTCTGTTTTTTTGTTTTAAACAAAAAAATTGTTTATATCTTTGTTTTTTTGAATTTTTTTCAAAAGAACGAAGAGTAAAAATTCCATTTGTAATAGTTTGATAATTTTTTGGAAAAAAATAACTAAAAAAAGCTGGAAAATCTTTTCCAATAAAATTTCCATTTCCAAAAGAAATATTTGTTTCTTGTTTTCCAGGATTCGTTATGTTATTATTTTTATCAAAAGATGGTTGTTTTAATTTAGAAAAAATTTGAAAAGCATTTTCTTGTGTTGCTAAATATTTATTTTTTGATGAATTATGAAATGAAAAAACATAACCATATTTATTATATCTTATTTTTGTATAAGATAAAGAAAAAACAGTTCTTTTAAAAAGAATTTGTTTTTCTAGATTTTCTTTTAAATTTTGAGATTGCTCGAAATTTTGAGAAATTTTTAAGTTTTTAAACACTAAAGATCTAATATTCGGAAATATTGATTTATGGAACAGTTGCTTTGACAAAAAGTTTTTAGGCTGCTTTATGCTGCTGTAATGACGAACTAGTAATTTTTTTTTGAAAAGTTTTTTTTGTTTGCTCTCGTCAAGAGCAAATTTGTTTGACCAATGTTTCAGAAAAGGCAATTTTACCGAAAGAAAAAATTTCTTTGTATATTTTATTTTTACAAATTTTATAGAAGTATTAAATGTTTGTGATAAAGAAGAAAATTGAAAAAAAGGAGTAGTACGATGAGAAGTAGCAAATTTGAAAAAAACTTGTTTCAAGTGTTTTTTCTGACTGCGCAAGCAAAGTAGGTGCGAAGGCGAAGCATTGAATGTTCTTAAGTTTTTGTTTTGCACTAGAAACTTCACTTTAAACATTTTTTTCTCTTGATTTTTTGCTGATGTGTAGACAATATTATTTAAAGAAAAATTTCTTTGTTTTCCAAGAGAAGAATAAAAGAAAATTTTTTGAAAAGTTCGGTAAAAAAGAATATCGTTTTTTGATTTATTCAATTTTTTATTAAAGAGAATTTTTTCTTGTTCTTTTTCTTCCGAAGGAGAAGATGAAATATTTAAAAAGAATAATGAAAAAGGTAATAATTTTGTATTGTAAATAATTTTTTTATTTTTTGCTTGAACACAAGATATCAATGAATTTTTCGAATAAACATTTTTGTTTAATAAGATTTTGTTTTTACGTGTTTCACTATTTTTAAAAAGAATATGAACAAAACAGTTTTTAGTGGAACTAGGAAAAGAAGAACAAAACTTTTCTATAGTGGTTTTTTTGAAATTTTGTTCAATAAAAAATTGCTTTTTGTTAGTGCTTGTTGTCAATTGCCAGTTGGTTACGCCAGCAGACACTTTGTAGTTTTTACCTGTTGTACTTTGCTTGCGCAGCATGCGCAGCAATTGCTGCGCAAGCGATTTTTGACGTTTATGTACATGTAAGAAAAAAGAAATATCCCAATTCTTTTTTTTTTTCCAAAGTATTCGATTTAATACGCTCGTTTTTTTGAGTAAATCACCTTTTTCAGGAAATAAAAATGAAGAATATAAAATTTTTCCTGACAAAATCCAAATATTTGTCCAATTTTTTGATTTCCAAAGAATATCATGTTTTAATTCAATAGGAGAAAGCTCTAAAAATTCTGAACTTCTTTTTTCAATGAAAAGATGAATTTTTTTTCTTTTTTTTGCACTAGCTACAGCACTAGCTGCAATAGCGTGTTTTTTTGGACTTTTTTTGAATGGTAAATGAAAACCATTTAAAATAAATTCTCCAGCTAAATTTGAATAAAATGTTTGTTCAGCGCTTCCGTATTGAAAACTTTTTCTCAAAACTGTTGAAAATTGAGCTAAAATTTGTTTTTTACAAACTCTTTCATTATTTCTTAAATATAAAACAGCATATGCTGGAATTTTATACATTTCAGAAACATTTACATTTTGCATTTTTTGTTTCCATTTTATTTGTAAATTCGAAAAATCGTTTTCATAATTTATAGATTTTAAAAAAAGATCGACAAGTTCTCCTTGTACCCCTTGTGAAAAACAATTATCACGAACAACAAAAAAAGATCCTGGCATTTTGGTAAGAAAAGCAATTTCACTTAATGATGTTCGAATACAACTTCCAGGAATATTTTGAACATATTGAATTCTTCCATGAAAAGGAGCTAAAATTTGATTAGTAAGTCCTCCTGCAAAAACACCACCTGTGTGAAAAGTTCTCATTGTTAATTGTGTACCAGGTTCTCCAATAGATTGAGCTGCTATGACTCCGACTGCTTCACCAACAGCAACGAGTTTACTTTGAGATAAACTCCATCCATAACAAAGTTGACAAATGAATCGAGGTGTTTCACAAGTAAGTGGAGAACGTACTAAAGCTTTTTTTGATACTTTTGCAATAGCAAATGCTAATTTTGAATCTATTTCTTGATTTCGAGCAGCAACCAATGTTTTTCTATTTGCAAAATTTGGATTCTTTGGATATTCTTTTGATGCGAAGCAGAAAATATCTTGTGCTAACACTCTTCCAATTAATCGGTTTTGAAATGAATAAATAGTTTTATTTGCTTCTTTCATATCAAATAGAAAAATTCCTCGAAAAGTACCACAATCAAATTGAGATACAATCACATGCTGTGCAACATCTACTAATCGTCTTGTTAAATAACCTGCAGTTGCTGTTCTTAACGCAGTATCAACAATACCTTTTCGAGCACCATAAGTAGAAATTAAATATTCAGTTAAAGTTAATCCTTCACAAAAATTACTTTGAATTGGAAAATCAATAATTTGACCTTGAGGATCAGACATTAAACCTCGCATACCAACAAGTTGACGAACCTGAGACATATTTCCTCGTGCACCTGAAAAAGCCATCATATAAATAGGATTAAACAAATCCATTGTTTCAAAATATTTAAGTACTTCTTGTTTTAGCATATCATTTGTTTGGTTCCAGGTATAAATTAACCGTTGTGTGCGTTCAATTCCAGTAATTTTAGCATTTCGATAATCCATTAAATCTTTTGCTACTTTTGTTTCTGCAGTGTAAATTAGAGGAATTTTTTTATCTGGTATTTTTAAGTCATCGATTCCTAAAGAAATTCCTCCTGTTGTAGCATAGCCAAATCCAAATTCTTTTAATTTTTCTAAAAAGAGAATTGTTTTATATTGACCATATTTTCCAAAAAACCAAGAAACAATATTTTTTAAACGACTTTTATCAAAAGAAAAGTTAAAGAAAAATGGTTCTGAGATTGATGTTTTACTTGCTAAACAAGGATACCCTTCTTTTTGAGTTTCATTGGAAAAAGATAAAGAAAATTTTTTAGAATAGCAATTTATACTATGCCCAGTATTTTTAGGAAAATGGTTTTGTAAAAAAAAACTAAAAGTTTTATATCTTTTGAATTTATCCATGGTCTAGTTTCTGAGACAAACTTTTTCATTTTTTAGAATAGAAGCTTTTTAAATGTTTATTCATTTAATTGGATACTCTTTGTAGCTATTACCTGTTGGCTGTTGCTTTGTAGCTTTTACCTATTGGTATCGTCAACATATGCTCCGCATATGTAGGCGTAACCAATAGGCAACAGCTACAAAGTCGCGATCCCTGCCTGTTTCACTGGCAGAGATCGCAACCTGGCCAGCTTTGCCTGTTGGTTACGCCTACATATGCGGAGCATATGTTGACGATACTTTGTAGCTATTGCCTGTTGGTTTTTACTTTGTAGCTATTGCTACAAAGCAATAGCCAACAGGTAAAAACTCCAAAGCAATAGCCCCTTTGAAGGTAAAAACTGGTTAGGCTGTTGCCTATTGGTTACGCCTACATATGCGGAGCATATGTTGACGATACCAATAGGTAAAAACTACAAAGCAACAGCTAACAGGCAATAGCTCCAAAGTAGGTTGGAAGGTAAAAACTTCGTGACCCAAAAGGATCGCCATTTAGCAGCTTTTTGATTTTTTATTCAAAGGAGCCAATCTGTTGTAACAACTACATAAACACACAAAAGCTTCTATTAGAAATTTTTTAGAAAAAGTTAAAAAAAATTTTGTTCTTTTTAATCAAAAATTCGAATTCTAAAAAATTTGTATACTTTTTAAAAAGAATTTTAAGGACTATAAAAGATTTTAAGTTTAAATGCTTTAGTTTAACAATAATCTTTTATGTTAATAGAAATGTTTTATATAGAATAAAAAAGAGAAAAACTTGCTGTAAATACAGCAAGTTTTTATATTATTCTTAAAAAAGAATACAAGAATGAAATAAAAATTTATTTTAAAACATTCAAAACACTTAGAAAATTTTTCTAAAAACTTGTGATCTCAGCCCTCTTGCCGGTTTGTTACACATACAGGCCTATTGCTTGCCTACCAACCTACCAACGAAGTAGGTTGGTAGGTTGGAAGCTACAAAGTACAAAAAAGTTTTTTATTTATTATAAAAGATCAGGTAACAGTGAAACAGAATTTGCAGTTGGTTTACGTGTTTTTGTATAACCTTTATAAATCCAAACTTTTACACCAATAATCCCATAAATAGTTTGAGCTGTTTTATAACAATAATCAATATTTGCTCTTAATGTTTGTAAAGGTACTCGTCCTGCACGAACCCATTCTGAACGAGCAATTTCAGCTCCGTTTAAACGACCTGAAACTTGGATTTTAACACCTTTTACTTTTGGAGTTTTCATTAAAACTTCTTTTGCTTTTTTAATAACTCGTCGAAAAGCTTTACGTTTTTCTAAATCATCAACAATAGCATCAGCAACTGCAGAAGCTCTTGTTTGGAACTCTTGAGCTTTCACTGAATAAAATTGGATTGAAATTTTTGGAGTTAATTGAATATTTTGTTCACAAATAGTTCTTTGTTTTTGAAGTTGTTCTACAAAAATATCTACAAAATTTTTCTTTTGAGAATAATTTTTTTGGGAAATATTTAAAAAAGTTTTTGAAATGTGATTTTTAAAAATTTCTTGTTTTTCTTCAAGAGTGAGTCCAATATAATTTTTTGGAGAAATACCAAATAAAAATTCTGCTTGTTGTTTTGTAAAATATTGAATTTTTCTTAAATTTTGACGAGCATCTGAAATTGTTGCTAAATATAAAAACAGATTTTTTGAACGATGTTGTTTTACTAAGTTTTGTAAATAATCAATAAATTTGATTGTATTTTTTTCTTTATGAATATGAATATTAGAGAATTTTTTTTGAATAGATTTTTCTGCTAATAAAGCAACTTTAGAAGCAAATTTTTGATTTGTTGCTTTTTTTGCTTGCATTTGTTGCATGCTTGCATGCATAGAAAAATCAACATTTTCAAAACTAGAAAGAGAAGATTTTTGTGTTTTTCGAAGAACAATAAATTTTTTGAAATTTTGAAGAAAACGAATTCTTTGATAATATGAAAGCGTTTTTGTTTTTGAGAATTTTCCAAAAACTAAATATTCTTTTCTTAATCTTTCTAATTTTTTCAAAGCACGTTGTTGTAAAGCTTTGAAAAGTTTTAATAAGAAAGAAAGTGAAAGTTTTTCAAAACGTTTAAATCGAATAGAACTCCATTTTTTTTTTGAACCAATAGGTAAAAAACGGAAACTTCCAAATGTTTTTAATTGTTCATTTTTTGATTTGGCAAAAAACATATTCCAATAATTCATTTCTAATTTTAAAGCGTTTAAAAAAGAACTATTTGTTTGTGACATATAAAGATTTACAAGTTTTGCACATGGTTTTGAAAAATTTGGTTTTAAAGTTTTTGTTTTAAAAAAACTTAAATAAGCTTTTTGTTTTGCAGAAAAATGATCACGAATTTTATGAGTTTTTCCATTCGAAGAAACTGTTGAAAAAGATGATCCAAATTTATTTTTTCGAAAATTTCTTCTTCTTTCTTGAAGAGTTTTTTTGAAATATGATACAAGATTATTTCGATAAGAAGATTGTTTTTTTGGATCAAATTTTTTTGTAATTTTTTTACCGTTTTTTACAATAATGAATTTTCCTAAAAAACGTTGACGAAAACGAGCAAATAATTTTTTTCTTTTTTCAATCATTGCTTTTGCATCTTTTTTTACATTTGCTTTAAAAGATGTAGCTGCAATGTTACGCAGAGCGACACTGTCGAAATTTGCTTGGTCGCTCTGCGCGCTCTGCGTAGAAGAGTTTTTTTCAGGAGAGCTATTTTCAGAATTTGAAGTAAATTCCACTAACTGTTCATTTTTTAATGAAGACAAAATATTTTTTTTAGAAGCTGTTTTTTCTAAAATTAAATGATTTTTTAACAAATTTTGAACAAAATGAGGTTGAACTTCTAAACCTTCAAAAGCAGTTTTGATATTATGACCATTTTGAGCATAAATTTGAATACCAATTTCATAAGGAATTAATCCTCGAACAATTTGAATATGAGAAATTTTTGGCATATTCATTGAATTAGCAAATTTTTTTTGAAAAAGTTGTGGAAGATATTTTAATAAATTTTGACGTAAAAATCTATCTTCTAATACTGTTTGTGCATATTGATGCTTTTGAAATCTAGCAAACCAAATTGATTGATGTTTTTTAGTAATACCTACACGAAAACCTAATGGATGAATTTTTTGTCCCATACTATTCTTTTTTTAACTTATTAAAATTTTTTTTTGTGTTCCTTAATATTAGTAAACTAATATTTGTAATTTCTTTTTTTTAATGGTTTGAACTTTAGACAAAAATTTTTTTTAACTACAATAAGCATTTGCTTGTTGTCTTTTCTATTTAATTTTTTCAGCTCACAAAAAAAATTTTTTTTTTCAAAAATCGTAAAAATGAAATTAACCGTGCTGATCAATATTTTCTGAAAAGTTTCATACTTTTGTTTGCTATTGCCTGTTGGTTTTTACTTTGTAGTTGCGATCTCTGCCGGCATATGCAGGCAGGGATCGCGACTTTGTAGTTATTGCCTATTGGCAGTTGCTCCAAAGCAATAACCAACAGGTAAAAACTACAAAGCTACGCAGGGTTGCGATCAAAGATCGCGACCAACAGGTACTTTGTAGCTATTGCCTATTGGCAGTTGCCTGTTGGCAGTTGCTCTGCGTTACTGACGAGAGTTTTTACCTATTGGATATTGCTTTGGAGCAACTGTCAATAGGCAATAGCTACAAAGTAAAAACTCTCGTCAGTAACGCAGAGCAACTGCCAACAGGCAACTGCCAATAGCTACAAAGTACAAAAATATGACATTTTATTTTCATTTTATGAAAAAAAAATATATAGAACAATATTTATTTTTGTTCTTTTTTCTATCTTTTGTTTGTACTATAAATAGCCCCTTTGCTTGCGCAGAAGGTAAAAACTCTCTCGCCAGTAACGCAGAGCGTTACAGGCGTCAGTTACGCCTGTGTCGTCAGTTACGCAGAGCGTTACAGGCGTAACTGACGACACTTTGTAGCTATTGCCTATTGGTTTTTACTTTGTAGCTATTGCCTATTGGCAGTTGCTCCAAAGCAATAGCCAATAGGTAAAAACTCCAAAGCAATAGCCAACAGGTAAAAACTCTCTCGCCAGTAACGCAGAGCGTTACTGGCGTCAGCATATGCAGGCGTAAGCAACAGCCCTTTTGCATGTTTACCTACCTACCAACGAAGTAGGTTGGAAGGTAAAAACTCCAAAGCAATAGCCAATAGGTAAAAACTCCAAAGCAATAGCCAACAGGTAAAAACTCTCTCGCCAGTAACGCAGAGCGTTACTGGCGTCAGCATATGCAGGCGTAAGCAACAGCCCTTTTGCATGCCTACCTACCTACCAACGAAGTAGGTTGGTAGGTTGCATGCGCAGTTTTTACCTGTTGGCATCGCTCTGCGTAACCAACAGGCAAAGCTGCGCAAGCTTGCTTGCGCAGGAAGGTAAAAACTACGCTGGGCTATTGCTACAAATAAATTTATAAAGATGTTAAAGATTTACTTGTTTGAACGAAACCTTGAGTTTTAGAACCTAACGAAGATGAAAATGAATCAATATTTTGATTTCGTCGTAAAGGTCGAGTCACTAAATCTAAAATTTCACGAGCATTTGTAAAACCATGAATTTGAGCAAAAGTAAATTCAACAGACCATTTTGTTGTTATATTTCTAGCTTCTAAAGGATTTGCATGAGCCATTCCAGTAATAACTAAATCAGGTTGTAATTCTCGAATACGACTAATTTGATAATAATTATCAGGTTTTTCAACAATACGAGGAATTGGCACATTCATTTGTAAACATGTTTTTTCTAATAAAGCAAGCTCTGCTGCTTGAAATCGGCGATCCATATATGGAATTCCAATTTCATAGACAATCATTCCACAACGTATTAAAAATCGAGCTAATGATATTTCTAATAAATTATCACCCATAAAAAATACAGATTTTCCTTGAACAAGTTTTAATGAATCTGAAAGTGATTGCCATATTTTATTTTCACGTTCATTTAGACCTATTGGTGTTTTTCCGTAAATTGAACAAATTTTTTCAATCCAAGCTTTTGTTCCATCCGGTCCAATTGGAAAAGGGGCACTAATAAATTTACATTTACGACGTCTCATTAAAGTTGTTGCAGTGCGACTTAAAAATGGATTCACTCCACAAACATATGTATTTTCGTCTAAAACTGGAAGATCAGAATAACGAGTAGAAGGTAACCAACCATTGATATCTATTCCTTGACGGTTTAATTCAAGCTTCAATTGTGTTGCTACAGTATTAGGTATTGAACCAAACAAAACTAATTTTGCATTTGTGAACTTTTGACCTGAAACGACTTGTGTTTGTACTTCCACTGATGACGTTGTGTTAGTTGATTTCTTTGTTAACCATTCTTGTACAAAATTTTGTTCTTTGTAGTCTTTGGAGTTGTAATCCTTTTTATCTAGCGAAGCAACTGAAACAACTTGATTTTTGTTTGCAGTACTAGTTGCAGTAATAGCATTGCTTTTTTGTTCATTTGAAGTTGCGATTGTAGTTGCTGTAGTTTCGATATTGCTTCGCAAGCAATCAGCATGCTTCGTCGCATTCTGCGACGAAGGCAAAGAAACAGTTGATGGACATCTTTGAGCCATTGCGGCTAACACTGTATCTTCACCTTGTGTAAAAGCATAATCTAAACCATTTGCGCGAGCAACTATAATTGGAATACCAATTTCTTTTTCTAATTGAGGTGCCATGCCTTCTAAGTCCATTTTAATGATTTCAGTTGTACATGTTCCAATCCAAACAATAACACTAGGATTGCGATCTTCTTTTATTTGAAAACAAAGACGTTTAAGTTCTTTAAAATCATTTAATTTTGCTGAAATATCGCTTTCTTCTAATTCAGCCATAGCATAACGAGGTTCAGCAAAAATCATAACTCCTAGTGCATTTTGAAGAAAATAGCCACATGTTTTTGTTCCAATGACTAAAAAAAAACTATCTTCAATTTTTTGATATAACCATGACACACAACTTATAGGACAAAATGTATGATAATTTCCTGTTTCACATTCAAAACTTAATTTATCTTTTTCTTTTATATTTGTCATTTCATTTTTTCTAGATTTTCTAAATTGTTTTTCTTTTAAAAGAAACCTTCTCTTTCTTTTTTAAAAAAGTAAACCACTGCAAATAAAAATTTTGATTTTGTCATTTCTGGTTCATATTCAATTTATGATGAAAGAACTCATTCTTTTGTTTGTACTATTTATAGCTATTGCCTGTTGGCTATTGCCTGTTGGCTATTGCCTGTTGGCTATTGCCTGTTGGCTATTGCCTGTTGGCTATTGCCTGTTGGCTATTGCCTGTTGGCTATTGCCTGTTGGCTATTGCCTGTTGGCTATTGCCTGTTGGCTATTGCCTGTTGGCTATTGCCTGTTGGCTATTGCCTGTTGGTATCGCTCTGCGTAACCAACAGGTAAAAACTCCAAAGCAACAGCCAATAGGTAAAAACTCTCTCGCCAGTAACGCAGAGCGTTACAGGCGTCAGTTACGCCTGCATATGCAGGCGTAAGCAATAGCCTAGCCAGTTTTTACCTGTTGGTATTTACCTGTTGGCTCTTGCCAACAGGCAAGAGCTACAAAGTAAAAACCAACAGGCAACGCTGGCCAGGTTGCGATCAAAGATCGCGACCAATAGGTAAAAACTACAAAGTACAAATTATATAAATTTTTTTCATGCTCCTTAAAAAATATTTTATGAAATTTGAAAATATTTTTTTTTAAGAATTTTATTCATAATAAAATTTTTTTTTAATTGAGTATAAAAAACTTTTGGTTATTGTTTTTTACAAGATTCAAAAACAACATGAAATTCAAAGATTTTTTCTTGTTTATTCATTTTTATTTTTTTATTAAAAACATTTCCATCATTTTTTTCCTTTATTTTTCAAAATTTTGTAAAGTTACAAAATTTTGTAATTACCTGTTTAAGGATAAATACAATATTGAACTCTAGTAGAAATTTGTATGACTTTATTATTTAAACGTCTAAATCAGTTAACCTAAATCTTATTTAATAAACTGTTGGTAGGCAAAACTAGCAAACTGTTTGTCAAGAATCTACTAGAAATTTCGTTAATCATATCTAAGACCAACAAACGCCGTTACACAATTTTTGATTCGGCTTCAAAACTGTAAAAGAAAATTTGTTTTCTTACAGCTTTTTTTAGAATAAAAAGAAAAGAACAAAAATAGCTTTTTTTCTATTTAAAACAACTTCTTTGCTAGTTTTTAAATTAGCAAAATTAAAAAAGTCTTTAATACTGCTTGGCCATTGAAATTGATGTGAACAAAGTTTTTGATGAATTTGAAATCAACAACTTGTCTGCAGCTTGTCAGAATGGTAGTCAGCTACTTTGTTTGCTTTTTTATGATTGCCTGGTTAAGCAAAGATTTTTTTAGCAGCCTGGCACAGCCTGGCAAGCTAATATGTATGAAAATGGTTCTTTTTAAAAGAGTTTTTTATTTTTCTTTATAAAAAAATAGTATATCATAAAAAATTTTTTTTATAAAGAAAAATGGAGAATAAAAAATTTATACTCACTATGGTAATTGCATCAAATGTTCAATTTGCGTTAAAAATCCTTTTTTATTTAATTGAAAAAGACCTATATCTAAACATAAAGCTTGAAGTTCACAAATTAAAACTTTAAAAGATTCTGGTGTTCCAATGTAAATTGGCATATTTCCAATGATATTAGACCACAAAGTCATTCGACCACTTATATCATCTGATTTAATTGTTAACATCTCTAACAAAATAAAAGCAGCCCCATACGCTTCAATAGCCCAAACTTCCATTTCTCCAAGTCTTTGTCCACCAAATTTAGAACGACCTCTCAAAGGTTGTTGTGTTACAAGTGAATAAGGCCCTGTAGAGCGCATATGAATTTTATCATCCACTAAATGTACAAGTTTTAACATATAAGCGATCCCTACAGTTACTGGATTCATATAAGGTTCACCTGTAGCACCATCAAAAAGAATCATTTTTCCAGGATAACATGGATTAAATAACCATTTTTGAGAAGTTTTTAAACGAGCTTCATATAATTTTGAAAAAGTAAAACTTCGTGAAGCATTTGGGCCATACATCTCATCAAAAGGGACGATTCTATAATATTGCTTTAAATATTTTGCAGCAAGCCCCAATAAACATTCGTATATTTGACCTACATTCATTCGAGATGGTACACCTAATGGATTTAAAATCATATCAAGAGGAGTTCCGTCTGGTAAAAAAGGCATATCTTGAATAGGAAGAATTTTAGAAACAATACCTTTGTTTCCATGACGCCCTGCCATTTTGTCTCCAACTTGTATTTTTCTTTTTTCTGCTAAATAGACTTGAACCCGTTCAGGTTTTTTTTTAGTTGTTTTAGAAATGTTTGAAGCATTTATAGATTTTTCATATTTGAAAACTGAAAAACTTAAAATTTTAATTTCAATGACTTTTGCTTTTAAACCTTTAGGAGTTCTTAACGAACTATCACGCATAGGTATTAATTTTTTTTCCAAAATAGCATATAATAATTTCTCATAAGGAGATTTAAATTTTTTTTGAATAGGAGTCACTTTTCCAACAAGAATTTGTCCTTCTGTTACTGATGTGCCTAATTTTATTATACCGCGTGTATCCAAATGATTTATTTCTTTTTCAGAAATGTCTGGTATTTGGTTTGTTATTTGTTCTTTCCCTAATTTTGTTTTTCGTGTTTCAACTTCATATGATTCAATATGAACAGATGTATAAATATCTTCAGAAACTAATCTTTCACTAATTAAAATAGCATCTTCATAATTAAAGCCTTTCCAAGGCATATAAGCAATAAAAATATTTTTTCCTAAGCATAATTCACCTCCTAAACTAGAAGCGCAATCAGCTAATAAATCTCCAGATTGAACCCAATCTCCTTCTCGCACTGTTGGCCTTTGAACGAGCAGAGTATCTTGATTTGATCGTTGATATTTTTGGAGAGAGTATTTTGAAGTTTTTTGAGCAACAGCATAAGTGTTACTTGCAATGGCTTTTTTTAAAGAATTTATTTTTGTTTTTTGATTTTTTTGAAAATCAAAAAAAGAATAAAAATTTGAAAAACAATGAATTTTTTTATTTTCATTTTTTAAAGAGTTTTGAAATACATCATATTTTATTTTCATAATTTCTAAATATTTTTTGGAATTAAAAACGCAATTTTCGTTTTTAACAAATTTTTTATTTTTAGAAAAACAAAAAATTCATTTTTCTAAAACAATCAAAGAATCAAATCTATTTGTAAAATTTAGTTTTTTTAAAAACTATTTTACATTTTTTTGAAAATTGCAGTATACTAAATAAAAATCTATTTATTAAATTTTGTAAATAAGTAGCACTAAAAAAAAAAAAATACTTTGTAACTTGAATCTTGCCTATCGATAATTATTTTTGGTTTTTACCTGTTGGTGGCGATCACTGCCTGTTTCGTCGCAGCATGCGAAGGCAGAGATCGCAACCTGGCCAGCTTTGCCTGTTGGTTACGCCTGCATATGCCTGTTGGTTTTTACCAACAGGTAAAAACTTCGCATATGCTGACGAGAGCAATAGCTACAAAGTCGCGATTCCTGCCTGTTTCGTCGCAACATGCGAAGGCAAAGGGGCAGAGATCGCAACTACAAAGTAAAAACTAACAGGCAACAGCTACAAAGTATTTATTACAAAGTCGCGGTCCCTGCCTGTTTCTTTGCTTTGCTTCGCAAGCAAGCAGCATGCGAAGGCAAAGGGGCAGAGATCGCAACCTGGCCAGCTTTGCCTGTTGGTTTTTACTTTGTAGTTGCGATCTCTGCCCCTTTGCCTTCGCATGTTGCGACGAAACAGGCTGGAATCGCGACTTTGTAGCTATTGCCTATTGGTTTTTACTTTGTAGCTGGCCAGGTTGCGATCTCTGCCTTCGCATGTTGCGACGAAACAGGCAGTGATCGCGACTTTGTAGCTGTTGCCTATTGGTTTTTACTTCGTAGCTGTTGCTCTCGTCAGTTACGCAGTGCGTTACAGGCGTAAGCAACAGCCAATAGGTAAAAACTCTCGTCGGCATATGCGAAGTTTTTACCTGTTGGTAAAAACCAACAGGCATATGCAGGCGTAAGCAATAGCCCAGCGTAGCTTTGCTACGCAGGGTTGCGATCGGAGATCGCGACCAACAGGCAAAAACTACAAAAATTTTATAAAAATGTATAAAGAAAAATTCTTGATCCACTTGATAAAATAACATATCCACTTCTTTTTGATACAAGTGCATGACCTGAGTCACTTACCACTTTTGCTTCTAATCCAGTACCTAAAAAAGGACGTTCTGGTCGAATTAAAGGTACAGCTTGTCTTTGCATATTTGAACCCATCAAAGCACGGTTTGCATCATCATGTTCTAAAAAAGGAATAAATGAAGTAGCAACGGAAATCATTTGAAGAGGAGATACACCGATCAATGATAATTTTTGAGTTTTCATTCGAACAAAACGTTTTCCAATTCGTACTGGAATTGACTTTCTTGGTAAGAAACCTAATAATGTTACATTTAAATCAGGAGTGGCAGTTTTAAAATATTGTTCCTGCTCTGGTGTTAAATAAAAAATCCCTTCATTTTTTTGAATTTGTCGCTTATAAACTTTATGAAAAGGTGAACAAAGAAATCCTTGATTAGAAATTTTTGCAAAAGTTGTAATTGAATTCACCAAACCAGTATTTTTTCCTTCTGGTGTTTCAATTGGACAAATTCGACCATAATGAGAAGGGTGAATTCCTCGAATAGCTAATGTTGCTGTATCTCGTGAAACACCTCCTGGCCCTAAAGAAGTTAATCGACGTTTATGAGTGATTTCAGCTAAAGGATTTATTTGATCCATAAATTGCGATAATGGATGTGTTCCAAAAAATTCTCGAAAAGCACCATTTATTGCACGAGTATTTACTAATGAAACTAATGGTTGTTTAGAGTTTCCATTTAATTTTAAACGAATAGCTTTTTCTAATCGAAGTAAACCAATACTTAAAATTTCTTGAATAGATTCTCCTGCAGTTCGAATTCGTTTATTTTTTAAATGATCAATATCATCAATTTCTAAAAAACCATCTTCAATTTTCATTAAACAATCTGTAGCTGTTAAAACATCTAGAGCAGTCAATGTTGTTTGTTGTATTGGAAGTGTTAATCCTAATTTTTTGTTCATAGACATTCGGCCTTGCTTTCCTAAATCATACGTTTTTGGATTCATAAATTTGTTTGAAAACCATTTTCTTCCTAATTCATATGCAGAAAGTTTATTTGCTACTCGTTTTTCAAAATTCTCTTTGTAGTTGTTGTAGTTGCGATATTGCTTTGCTTCGCAATCAAAGCCTGTTTCTTTGCTTTGCTTCGCAAGCAAGGAGCATGCAAAGGTAGAAATTTTAGAATTTTTTTTACGATGTTGAGTTTTTGAAGCAGTTCTAAGCTTCTTCCTTAAAAAGTTATTAAAAACAAATTGTTTTTTCTGAGGAGCGTTTTCTAAAAAAAAAGTTTTCTTACAATTTTCTTTTATAGCAAACTTTTTTACTATTTTCTTTTTTTCAGAATTATAACCATAAGTTAAAAAGCCTATTTCTTTAGCAAAATTTTTATTGAATTTGAAGAAATTCATTTTTTTGTCAAAAAAACTATTTTGAGTTTCATTTTGTTTTTCTAAAGAATGAAGATTTTTTTTTAAAAACGGTGATTTTTGAAGAGTTTTTTTTAGTTTAAAAAGTTTTTGAATTTGTTCCCAAGCTTGACGCGAATTAGAAACATAAGGATATTTTAAGTGTTTTGAAGATTTTGATTTATTGATTTTTTCCATTTCTTTTGTAAAGCTTTCTAACAAATACATTGGTTTTGAAACATTATTTAAAATATATTTTTCACTTAAGCCCATACCTAATAAAAACCATAAGAGTGGGATTTTTGGCCCTTTTTTCATTTTTGCCCACATTGAAAAATCTTTATCACATTCAATTCGTAACCATGTTCCTTTTAAACATATTATATCAGCATAATGACGACAAAAAGTTATCATTGGTTTATCAGACCATTTGCTTGAATAAACTTCATGTAAATTTTCTCTGAAATATATACCTGGACTACGAACTAATTGATTAATAATAACTCTAGGTGAACCGTTTAAAACAAAATGCCCTCGATTTGTCATTAATGGAAAATGTGCAAGAAGCATCCATTTTAAAAAGACACGTTTCTTTTTTCGATCTGTAAGTTGCACTGGAACATATAACTTTGAAACATAACTCTTTTTATAAAAAATTGCTTGTTGAATTGAATAGAATGGTTTTGTTAAACGATAATGTTCGGGGTAGAAATAAATTTCTATTTGTTTATCAACACAAGTAATTGGATTTCGTTTTGTTATTTCTTCAATAATACCTTTTTCTAACAAATGAAAAAACCCTTGTCTTTGAATTTCTACTAAATCTGGAATATAAAAATTTGAATTATACATTGTTTTGAAATAGAAAAATCATAATTCTTAAATATATTTTATTCTATAGAAAAATCGAATATGAAATTTTCAAAACAAAAAAATTTATAAACTAAAAATTATAAAAAGTATTTTTTTTAATTGTTGAAAATAGAATGTTTTATAATTTTTGAAATTATGATATAATATATAAAGAAAATTTCTTTTTTTAGATTTTTAAATAAAAAGAATATAAAAAAGAATTTATTTTTCTTTTTCAATAAAAAAAGTTTTGTATAAAATATCTTAATCAAAACTTTTTAATATGGATTTGTTTGAAAAAAATGCTTTTTCTATTTTTATTATTGAAAAAGTATAAAAACACATAAACAGCAAAAAAAATAAAGTTAAAAATTCTTTGATTTGTAGTTACGATTTAACGAAGTTTTTACCTGTTAGTAGGTATCGTCTGCATATGCAAGCGTAACTTTGTAGCTGTTGCTCTCTCGTCAGCAACAGCCCAGCGTAGTTTTTACCTATTAGTAAAAACCAATAGGCAATAGCTACAAAGCAATAGCCAACAGGTAAAAACTTCGCATATGCTGACGACACTTTGTAGCTATTGCTCTCGTCAGTTACGCAGAGCGTTACAGGCGTAAGCAATAGCCCAGCGTAGCAAAGCTACGCAGGGTTGCGATCAAAGATCGCGACCAACAGGTAAAAACAGGCAGGAATCGTGACTTTGTAGCTATTGCCTATTGGTTTTTACTAACAGGTAAAAACTACAAAGACGATGAAAAATGTCCACCAACAAGGTCCATAAAGTTTATGGGAAGATTCACTTTGTAGTTGCGATTGATCGCAACTTTTTAATTTTATTGAACAAAATTATGTTTAATACTTTTTATTTTTTACAATAAAAAGCACAAATATAAAAATGAATAAAAATCTAAAATTTCTAGTGATTCTGGATTCGTAGAAAAATAAATAAAGAGTTAAACAATACAACTTTTGTTAGAAGTTTTTCAAATCTGAATTTCAAAATTTTTCATAAGAACATTTGTCTTTATTTTTTTTTTTGAAATAGAATTTCAATTCTTTTTAGTTTATTTTTCTATGAAAAAAATTTCTTTTTTTATTTATGACAACAAGAAAATCAGCTGAAGCTATTACATATCCTATTTTCACTGTTCGTTGGTTATCAATTCATGCATTAGCAGTGCCAACTATTTTCTTCTTAGGCTCAATTACAGCAATGCAATTCATTCAACGTTAATTCTTTCTTTTTGCTCACAAAGCTCAAAAATGAATTCTCAAAATTGATTATCTTTTGTTTATACTACTTATAGGTAATAGGACAAAAGAGAACTTTTTTTGAAAAGTTATTGTTAATAGCTAAAAAAGTTTTTTAGACAAATTGTTTTTTATTGTAAAATTGCAAAAAAAGAGCAGCTTTATTATAAAAACCTGCTAGCGTTGCTTGGCTTGTAAAACTTTTTTAAGATTTTTATATAGAGTCATTATAAGATACTATAAAAAACTCTTTTTTTTTAATTACCTAAAGGTCCGTAACAGACGGAATTTTTAAAGGAACTACGTAAAATAAAAACTAAAAGGCTAAATTAAACAAAAAATTTCACATTTGGTGAGGTTTTCCTGTTTGTTTTTGCTCTGTGGTAACTGTGGTAACAAAATTATAACTAAATTGTGATCAACCAATTTACTAGCTTGCAAGTTTGCCAGTTCTGACCTAACCTACTTTGGAGTTTTTACCTGTTGGCTATTGCTTTGTAGTTTTTACCTATTGGCTGTTGCTTACGCCTGCATATGCTTCGCATATGCTGACGAGAGCAACAGCTACGAAGTAAAAACCAATAGGTAAAAACTGCGCAAGCAATAGATTAAAAGCAAGGTAAGCTAGTAAAAAGAGGCGAGGTTACTACTTTGTATTTATAGTTTTAAAAAATAGCAAACAGGTTAAAATTAATAAATACAAATGAATGAATTCATTTTCATTGTTTGATTTTAGACCTAAATACATTTTTCTATATGGCTAGACCTAATCCCAATAAACAAGTTGTAGAATTAAACCGTACTAGTCTTTATTGGGGACTATTATTAATTTTTGTTTTAGCTGTTCTTTTTTCTTCTTATATTTTCAACTAACTTTTGTTTGTACTTTGTATCTATTGCCTGTTGGCTGTTGCTTTGTAGTTTTTACCTGTTGGCTATTGCTCTCGCCTGCATATGCAGGCGTAACCAACAAGCGGAGCTGGTAGGTAGCTTTGCCTGTTGGTTACGCCTGCATATGTTCGCGTTACAGGCGTAAGTTTTTACCTGTTGGCTGTTGCTTACGCCTGCATATGCTTCGCATATGCTGACGAGAGCAACAGCTACAAAGTAAAAACCAACAGGCAAGAGCTATAAATAGTACAAATTGAAATACTGAAGTTTCAATATAAATAAACTCTAAAAATTTTGAATTCTTCGTTTTTTACTCATTAACAATTAAAAAATTTCAAATTTTTGTTGTTTTTGTAAATGGATTTGTTTGTTGTTTTAGTGTTAGCTTTTTGTTGTTAACTTTTTTTAAAGTTAACAACAAAAAGCTAATATTAAAACTTACTAAAAATACAAATATTAAATTAAATTATAGTTGCATTTTTGTTTAACAACTTTGTTGTTAACAAAGTAATCTAATTAGCAGCTTTTTTGCTATTGGAAAATAACGTCGTGAGAATTTAATTGCTTCACTCTTAGATCAGCTTAAAAAAACAGCTGTCCTATTTGGCCTATTTGGTTATGCGCTCTTTCTCTGCTTATATATTAACTAACTTTTGTGTAATTTTACCTTTTTTTGTTTGTACTTTGTAGCTTCCAACGAAGTAGGCAAGTTTTTGGCTGTTGCTTTGGAGTTTTTACCTGTTGGTAAAAACCAACAGGCAACTGCCAATAGGCAACAGCTACAAAGTAAAAACTTCGCAAGATCGCAACCCCAACGAAGTAGTTTGCCTGTTGGTGTCGCTCTTTAGAGTACAAATTACCTTGCCTACTTCGTTAAGTTGTGATTATAGAAGAAAAAATAACACACAAAAAATCTTCAAAAAGATGACATTTTTTTGAAAAAATGATATAATTTAAATAAAAAGGGGATATGGCGGAATGGTAGACGCTACGGACTTGAATAAAAAATATATTCTATTTTGAGCTTTTCTAAAAAAATTTAGAAAATGAAAATTTTCAAAATCAGAGAAAAAAATATTTCATTTTAGTTCTATACTAATAAGTATAGATAGCTTATCTAGCAAAAAGAATTTAAAAACATACACTTAAAATTTGTATTGCCTATTGCAGAAATATTGAAAATTCTGAACCTACTTGTTTGTTATGTATTTACCTGTATTTAATACAGGTTGAAATTTTTAACCTATTTACAAAAGGTGCAGAGACTTTATGAAAATTATCTAAAACAATCACAGTAAAGATAAAGAAAAAGTCCAAATAATTTAAGAAAATCCGTTGATCTTTTCGATCGTGAGGGTTCAAGTCCCTCTATCCCCAAAATGAAGTTAGATAAAAAAACGTCCTTTTTTAAATATTTAAAAAGAATTTTTTTGCAAGTTTTGATTGATTTAATGAAAACTGTCAAAAAAGTTCAAAATTGAAAACCTATATATATAAAAGTTTCATAGTTATGGGATAACTAAATTCCATAATTACTTTTTCATTTTTTTCAGTTTCATAAATTTTTTTTTTATTTTTCTATTATGGTAGAACCTTTACTTTCAGGAATTGTATTAGGCTTAGTTCCAGTAACGATTGCAGGTTTATTTGTTACTGCATATTTACAATATCGTCGTGGAGACCAAGCTACTTGGTAAAATATATGAAAAAAAGATTTGTGATTTTTCGATTATATAGTTAATTACAAAATCACAAATCTTTTTTTTTTTAACAGCAGCCTTACAGCTTAAGCTGTAAGTAAAAACAAGTTATAATTTGTTTTTATTGTTGTATTTGTTTGTACCTGTTGGCTGTTGCTTTGGAGTAAAAACTCCAAAGCAACAGCCAACAGGCAAAGCTGGCCAGGTTGCAATCTCTGCCCCTTTGCCTTCGCATGCTGCTTGCTTGCGAAGCAAAGAAACAGACAGGAATCGCGACTTTGTAGCTATTGCCTATTGGTTACGCGAAGCGACACCAACAGGTAAAAACTCCGCATATGTTGACGATACTTTGTAGCTATTGCCTATTGGTTTTTACTTCGTAGCTGTTGCTACAAAGCAACAGCCAATAGGTAAAAACTCCAAAGCAATAGCCAATAGGTAAAAACTCTCGTCAGCATATGCGAAGCATATGCAGGCGTAAGCAATAGCCAACAGGCAATAGCTATCTGTAGCTTCATAAACAAAAATTTATTTTTTCGCTGAACCTTTAGTAGAAGCTAATTTTACTCCGTATTTTGAACGACTTTGAACTCTATTTTTCACACCAGCAGTATCTAAAGTTCCTCGAACAATGTGATAACGAACACCTGGTAAATCTTTTACTCTCCCACCACGAACAAGAACAACAGCATGTTCTTGTAAATTATGCCCAATACCTGGAATATAAGCAGTTACTTCAAACCCAGAAGTTAATCGAACACGTGCTACTTTTCTTAAAGCTGAATTTGGTTTTTTTGGAGTCACAGTATAAACACGTAAACAAATACCACGACGTTGTGCACATGATTTTAAAGCAGGAGCTTTAGTTTTTTTTGATACTTTTTTTCGAGCAGAACGAATAAGTTGTTGAATTGTAGGCATTGATTTTGTTTCTTTTTTTTTTAATGAAAAAAAATGAGAATGAATAAAAAATATTTTTGATTAAAAAAAATCAAAATTTAAAACTTCTTTAAAAAATAATCAATTAAAATAAAAAAATTTTTATAACTTTATTTTTTTCCCATTTTTCTTTTTCAAATTTTTTAAAGATAAAAATTTGAAAAAAAGCATAAAAATTTTAATAATTCACATTTCTCTTTATCTCTTTAACTAATTTTCAAAAAAAATGTACTATTTTCATTCTATTTTTTAGAAAATAGTTTATCTTTTTGAAGATTTTAGTTTTTTATTTTCAATTCTTTGAAAGTTGAATTTTCTTATTTTTAGCAATTGCTTTACATTTTACCGCCTTAAGAATAAAATAGCAAAACAACCGCTAAGAAAAAACAGAATAAAAATACAATAGTATTATGTTTTATTTTAAAAATTTAATCTTAAAAAAATCAAATTAAAATGAAAATACTAATGGATCTGGGAAAAATCTATTGATTTCAATTAATAAAGCTGCAGTAACAATAAACCAAGCTGTAGCAACTACAGGAGCTGTTGATAAATAAGTAGTGAAATTTTTCATAAAAAATTTTGTTATTATTGTTTCAAATATGTTACTATTTTTACTTTAAAGATTCATATTTATTTTGACTTTTCGTTTTTGCAAAAAAAAAGTAAATATGTAAAATGATGAATTTTTAAACTTTATTCCGAAATATATAAAAATTTGAAACACTTTTCTTTCTTGGTGTTATAATTTATTATGGCAGTGCTTGTCTACTTGTTAGCAAAATTTGATAAATTGTTTGTTATTCTAATCTAGCTTTTCTGTATTTGTTCTGTTGAACATAGCTCAGCAGAGTTGCCAGTTAGCGGCTATAACCCACCAACTAATTATAATTAGAAGTTATAACTTTTTGGTCGCGATTCCTGCCTGTTTCTTTGCTTCGCAAGCAAGCAGCATGCTTGCGAAGCAAAGCAAAGGGGCAGAGATTGCAACCTGGCCAGCTTTGCCTATTGGTTTTTACTTTGTAGCTGTTGCCTATTGGTTTTTACCAATAGGTAAAAACTCCAAAGCAACAGCCAATAGGTAAAAACTCCAAAGCAATAGCCAACAGGCAAAGCTGCGCAAGCTTGCTTGTGCAGAAGTAAAAACTACAAAGCAGTCTGGCAGCTGAAACTTACTTAATAAATTGGTAAGTAAACAAGAAGGTCAACAAGCATATTAATTTATTTACAACTTTGCTAGATTGCTAAAAGGTTGACAAAGTAGAATTTTTTCTTTTTCAAAACAAAACTGATTTTTTTAATGAACGAAAAAAATCAGTTTTGTTTTGAAAAAGAAATAGTCAAAACAATGAAAAAATAAACAAATTTCTAGAATGATTTTATCTTTGATAAAAAATTTGTATTTTTCAAAGTGACAAGAAATATTTTTTAATGGTGATCTTCAATTGCTTCACCAATATAAGCTCCTGCTAGTGTAGCAAATACAAGAGCTTGAATAGCACTTGTAAAGCAACCTAATAACATAATAGGAATTGGAATAATAAGAGGTACTAAAGATACAAGTACTCCAACAACTAGTTCATCAGCAAGAATATTTCCAAATAAACGGAAACTTAAAGATAACGGTTTAGTAAAATCTTCTAATACATTAATAGGTAATAAAAACGCTGCAGGTTGAACATAACGGTTGAAGTACCCTAAACCTTTTTTGCGAATACCTGCATAAAAGTAAGAAATAGATGTTAATAAAGCAAGTGCTACTGTTGTATTAATATCATTTGTAGGAGCTGCTAATTCTCCATGTGGTAATTCAATTAATCGCCATGGTAATAAAGCTCCAGACCAGTTTGAAACAAAAATAAATAAAAAGACAGTTCCTAAATATGGAACCCATTTTAAATAATCTTCTTCACCAATTTGTGTTTTTGCTAAATCACGAATAAATTCAGTAACAAATTCACTAAAATTTTGTAATCCATCTGGTGTTGATTTTAGATTACTATTTGCTAAAAAAGATAAAACAAAAATAACAGCTAAAACAAACCATGAAACTAATAAAACTTGCCCATGTACTTCATAAGCACCTAATTGCCAATAAAAATGTTGACCAACAGAAACTTCTGCGATTTCTGTAATTGGATTTAAAAGAAAATCACTCATAATTTTTAAAATATTTATAATTTTTTATAAATTGAACAAATTAAAAAAAAATGTTTGCAATAAACTCTACAAAAGGCAAACATTTGCTCTTTATAAATAAAGAAAGTTTTTACCTGCTTTTGTTTGTACCTGTTGGTCGCGATTCCTGCCTGCATATGCCGTGCATATGCCGTGCATATGCCGTGCATATGCCGTGCATATGCCGTGCATATGCCGGCAGAGATCGCAACCCTGCGTAGCTTTGCCTGTTGGTTTTTACTTTGTAGCTGTTGCCTATTGGTTTTTACCAATAGGTAAAAACTCTCGCTTCGCGTAAGCAACAGCCAACAGGTAAAAACTACGCTGGGCTATTGCTTTGGAGTTTTTACCTATTGACTGTTGCTTACGCCTGCATATGCTTCGCATATGCTGACGAGAGCAACAGCTACAAAGTAAAAACCAATAGGCAATAGCTACAAAGTAGCAATCTTTGATTGCAAACCCCGGCCTGCCTACCGAATCGCGGTTGGGCTCGCATGCCCGTTCGCCAGCCTGCCTGCGGAGCCGTCGCTACGCTTGCCTTGCCCTGCGTAGCCGGGCATGGCACGTCATGGCAAGGCAAGCTATACCCTAGAGGCTGGCAGGAAGTATGTAGCTATGCCAGTTTTTACCTGTTGGTATGTACTACAAAGTATCGCCAACATATGCGGAGTTTTTACCTTCAAAGGGGCTATTGCTTACGCCTGTAACGCCAGCATATGCGAAGCATATGCAGGCGTAACTGACGAGAGTTTTTACCTGTTGGTAAAAACCAACAGGCAATAGCTACAAAGCAATAGCCCAGCGTAGTTTTTACCTGTTGGTAAAAACCAACAGGCAAAGCTACCTACCAGCGGAGCTGGTTGGGGTTGCGATCAAAGATCGCGACCAACAGGCAAAGCTGCGCAAGCTTGCTTGCCTACCAACCTACCAACGAAGTAGGTTGGAAGCTACAAAGTAAAAACCCAGCGTTGTAAACAACCTACTTCGTAGGGGTTGCGATCCTGCATGCCTACTTCGTTGGCAAGCTGGATCGCTGCCAAAAGGCGAAGCAGGCTGGGCAAGCTAGCTTTCGGCTGGCAAGAGACTAGCGAGAAGTAGGCAGAGTTACGACTACGCAAGTCATAGACCCGTGCAAGTCAACAGGCAAAATCAAAAAAATGCTTTTAAAAAGAACAAATTTTTTTTTGATTTTTTTGCAAAAAGACAAAAAATTTGGTACGGAGTTACCAAAAAAACTTCTCATTTTTTTTATATAAATACTTAAAAAATTTTTGATTTCTTCCGTTTTAAACAGATTTTTCAATTTAAATTTCATTAAATTGGAGCAGATTTTGTTTTACTCGGAGCAACGTGTGCATCTAAAATTGCAGACATTCTATGACCAATTCCAAAATTCGTACGATACATGTGTCCAGCAATAATAAAAATAACAGCAATTGCTAAATGGTGGTGAGCCATATCTGTTAACCATAAACTTTGAGTTTGTGGGTGGAAACCACCTAAGAATGTTAAAATAGCTTCACCTGCACCATTTGAAGTACCAAATACATGAGTAGCTGAATCAGGATTTTGTGCATAAGCAGCCCAATTTCCTGTCCAGAATGGTGTTAGTCCTTGTGGGTGTGGTAATTGTGTTAAAAAGTTATCCCAACCTACATGTTTACCACGAGATTCTGGAATAGCAACGTGTACTAAGTGACCTGTCCAAGCTAAAGAACTTACACCAAATAAACCTGATAAGTGGTGGTTTAAACGAGATTCAGCATCTTTAAACCATGATAAAGAAGGTGCGAAACTTGGTTGTAAATGTAACCAACTTGCAAATAAGAAAATTGCAGAGACAAAAGCTAAGAAAACAGAACCAATGTATAAATCTTGGTTTGTTCTCATACCAATTGTGTACCACCATTGATAAACTCCAGATGTTGAAATATTTACAGGGCCAGAAGCTCCACCTCGAGTAAATGCTTCAACGGCAGGTTGACCAAAATGTGGATCCCAAATTGCATGAGCAATTGGTCGAACATGAATCGGGTCTGCACCCCATTGTTCAAAATTCCCTTGCCATGCTACATGGAATAAATTTCCAGATGTCCATAGAAAGATAATAGCTAATTGTCCAAAATGAGAAGCAAAAATCTTTTGATAAAGATTTTCTTCTGTCATACCGTCATGACTTTCAAAGTCATGCGCTACAGCAAGACCAAACCAAATACGTCGAGTAGTTGGATCTTGTGCTAAACCTTGGCTAAATTTAGGAAACAACTTTGTTGCCATAGTTTTTTTTCACTCCTAATTTGCTCAATATTTGCAAAGCGAACTTTGCTTTTGCAATTTTCAATGTGAGTTTATAAATAAAAATGAAAAGAATCAAAATTATCCACAATATAGACACATGCTTTTGTTTACTATTGCCTGTTGGTTTTTACTTTGTAGTTGCGATCTCTGCCTTCGCATGTTGCGACGAAACAGGCAGGAATCGCGACTTTGTAGCTGTTGCCTATTGGTTTTTACTTTGTAGCTGTTGCCTGTTGGTTACGCGAAGCGACACCAACAGGTAAAAACTCCAAAGCAACAGCCAATAGGTAAAAACTCCAAAGCAACAGCCAACAGGTAAAAACTACAAAGCGTCGTCAGTTACGTCAGCATATGCTCTGCATATGCAGGCGTAACTGGCGTTACAGGCGTAGCCAACAGGTATTTTGGAGCTTCCAACCTACAAATTTAAATGAATTCATTTATGCCATTGCATAACTTTCATTTTTTTACTAATGGAAACATGATCCCTCGAAGTAATGAATAGGCCCATGGTCCTCCATGGACCTATCCTTCAAGCTTTTGCTCAATTTCCTTTTTTTTATTCATTTATCGGGTTAATTAACTAAATTTGGCAAAAATTGCCATTATTCTTTAACGCCCGCACAAAAAACTCAAGTACTACGTCCTTGTTTATTTTTATATCGAAAAATAATATTTTTGATTCTTTGTAAAACTAATGTTTGCTCTTTGGGATTTTCTGTTTCTCTTTGTTTTAACTGCACCTGTCGGTTTTTACTTTGTAGCTTCCAACCTACTTCGTTGGTAGCTTGGTAGGCAAGCAAGCTTGCGCAGCTTTGCCTTCAAAGGGGCTGTTAGCTGTTGGCTGTTGCTTTGTAGCAACAGCTACGAAGTAAAAACCAACAGGCAACAGCTACAAAGTAAAAACCAACAGGCAACAAGCCTTTTTGAAGGTAAAAACTGCGCATATTCCAATAGTGAACAATCTCACTATAGGGTTGGCTGTTGTAAGTGATTGTTTTTCACAATTTCCTCATCTCCAAAGAAACTGACGCATCTATGTTAGGAACATTCTCGAGTAGAGCAGAAAAGCAAGAGAGCAGGAAACAAAAACAATTTAAGTCTTAAAACTTGTTTCTAATTCATGATATCCCAACTCAACATGCTGTTGTGTTTCTAGACTTTTGCCTTCCTTTTTAGTTGATTTTTATGTTATTCGTTTTTTAATTTTCTTCAAAGTAAGTTGGTCTAGTTCAAGTTATTTTCTAAACTTAGAAATAAAAGTTTTCAGTCGACTTCTTATTTACTTTGTAGCTATTGCCTATTGGTTTTTACTTCGTAGCTGTTGCTACAAAGCAACAGCCAATAGGTAAAAACTACAAAGCACTAGCCAACAGGTAAAAACTCCAAAGCAATAGCTAAAGTTTTAGTATATCTTTGCTTTTTTTTTGTATTTTTTATACAGTTGTATAAAAGAAAAATTACGAAAAACATTTTTTATTCTAAATCAAAAACTCTTTTGATTTTTGAATCCTTTAAATTTTTTTTAAATCTGTCCTAGAAACTTTTTTTGTATGAAATTTTATTTTATTTTATAATTTTTTTAGAATTTTTAAAAGAATGAATAAAAAACTTTTTTTTTAGTTCTTTATGAATAATGTTAAATTAGAATTCTTTTGAAACTTTAAGCTTAAAAATGAATTTTACAAATTTTTTGTTTTATTTTTTAGCTCATACTCTAAAAAATGAATTTGTGTTTTTAAAATTTTTATAGAAGATTTTTTAATAAAAAAATTTTATTTGTTATTTTTTCAGCATTCTTTATTTAGCTTTTTTAAATAATCGAATCCTAATTTTTTAGTTTGAAATTCTTTAAAAAAAAACTCCATCTTTTGTTTTTACTATTTATAGCTATTGCCTGTTGGCTATTGCTTTGGAGCAATAGCCAACAGGCAATAGCTACAAAGTACAAATTTAAAATAAAATTTAATGAAATGAATATGTACAAATTTTTTTTTGTAATAAAAAGTTTCTATTTCTATACAAAATTGTATATAAAATATACACAGATTTTACTATGAGCTATGGACTTATTTTTAAAGAATTGATGAAGTCATACATTGAACTTTCTTATCTAGTTTTAAATAGACTGAAAACTTTTTAGACTTTGTTGTTAGTTTTAAAAGACTATTATATATAATATATATAAGACTATTAAAAGCATTGCAAAAAAGCTTATTACTTCTACTACTTAGTAGACAAGTAGTAGAAGACAAGTAACTTACAGGTAAACACTTTAAAGCAACAACTAACAAGTAAAATAATTACAAAGTAAAAAGATTATATTCTGCTTTTCACGAAATTTTTTATTCTCGTTTTAAGAATTTTTCAAATATTGACGTTAATAAATAACATTGTAATTTTTATTGAACATTCTTTTGTTTGTACTCTAAAGAGTTATTGCCTGTTGATGGCAACTACAAAGCAACAGCCAACAGGCAATAACTCTTTAGAGTACAAATTTTCTTTAATATTTGCATTAGAACCAAGTCTCTTTCTATGAGTTTGTTAAAAATGTATTTAGTTTTAACTATAAACTAGTTCATTTATTTTTACCCCCAGGGGAATTCGAATCCCCGTTTTCTCCGTGAAAGGGAGGTGTCCTAGGCCTCTAGACGATGGGGGCTGTTAAAAATGATTGTGTTGCAAATTATATTTATTAAAATTTTTTGTAACATCTTTTGAAAATATTCTATCATATTTTCAATTTTTTGTCAAAAATTTTTATAATTTTAACATGTAAAACAAAATATATTAAAAAACTATTAAATTTTTTTTAAGCAATGCGATTTTAGCGAAGTTTTTAGCTCTTGCCTGTTGGCAATAGCCCAGAGTAGCTTTGCTTGTTGGTTTTTATTTTGTAGTTGCAATCTTGCTTCGCAATATCGCGACTTTGTAGCTCTTGCCTGTTGGCGTAGCCAAAAGGTAAAAACTACCTACCAGCGGAGCTGGTTGGGGTTGCGATCTCTGCCGGCATATGCCTGTTGGTTTTTACTTTGTAGCTGTTGCTTTGGAGCAACAGCTACAAAGTAAAAACCAACAGGCAACGCTGGCCAGGTTGCGATCAAAGATCGCGACCAATAAGCACTAGCTACAAAGTCGCGATTCTTGCCTGTTTCACCGGAAAAGATCGCAACCTGGCCAACTTTGCCTGTTGCTTACGCTTGCATATGCTGACGAGAGTTTTTACCTTTTGGCTGTTGCTTTGGAGTTTTTACCTATTGGTAAAAACCAATAGGCAACAGCTACAAAGTAAAAACCAATAGGCAACAGCTACAAAGTTATGCCTGTAACGCCAGTTTTTACAAGCGTAACTGACGATACTTTGTAGCTATTGCCTTTTGGTCGCGATCCCTGTCTGTTTTTACCTGTTGGCTGTTGCTTACGCCTGCATATGCTTCGCATATGCTGACGAGAGCAACAGCTACAAAGTAAAAACCAACAGGCAATAGCCAACAGGTAAAAACTCCAAAGCAATAGCCAATAAGTAAAAATAGTTTCAAAAAAAAAAGGTTCAAATTGTTTATAGAAAAAAAGTAAACCGTTTAAAAACATTGCTTTGTGTTATGTTATTCATTAAAAAATCATTGCAATGAAGAAAATTGTTTAGTAAACAATTTAAAATGTTTGTTTTACATTAAATTTGAAGTTTTTAAAGTAAATTGAATGAATTTTTCTAAAATGCTATTATAACAGCAATAAAGCATTGATATCAAATTTTTTTTGTTTCAACGATAAAGCCGGGGTAGCTCAGTGGTAGAGCAGAGGATTGAAAATCCTTGTGTCACCAGTTCAATCCTGGTTCCTGGCAAAATCAAAAACTATTAAATTCAATGGTTTTCAAAATTCTTCCTTTTAGGTCCAAATATATTGGAAATAGATGTATTTTTTATTTTGTTATTTCTTTGCGCACAGAGCGAAACAAACATAAATGTTTTTTGTTGCTTTCTTGCCAAACAAGTTTGCTAATTTATCTAGTCTATTCTAGGTAAGCTGGAGATGCGAATAGGCTAAGAAAGTAAACTACTTTGAAAAAATTTTTATGTTTTTCAAAACAAAATCGAAAAAATATAAATGTTTTTAAAAAGACTTTTTTTGTTTTATTCATTTGTACTTTGTAGCTATTGCTTTGGAGTTTTTCCTTGTTGGTCGCGATCTTTGATCGCAACCTGGCCAGCGTTGCCTGTTGGTTACGCGAAGCGACACCAACAGGTAAAAACTGGCTAGGCTATTGCTTTGGAGTTTTTACCTGTTGGCTGTTGCTTTGGAGTTTTTACCTGTTGGTGTCGCTTCGCGTAACCAACAGGCAACAGCTACAAAGTAAAAACCAACAGGCAATAGCTACAAAGTCGCGATTCCTGCCTGTTTTTACCTGTTGGTAAAAACTCCAAAGCAATAACCAACAGGTAAAAACTACAAAGTAAAAACAAAAGATAATACAAACAAAAGTTAGCCTTTTTAAAATTCTTCTTTTATTACAAATGGCAGTACCAAGTTTGCTCTATTTTTTATTGTTTTAATATATTGTTAACAATATATTGTGCAAAAACATGAAGTAAATAAAAAATAGTTTATAAAAATTTAATGAATAGTTTTTAAAAACTAAATAGTTTTATAATTTAAAGGTATATTTTTTAACATTTAATTTGTATTTATAAACTCAATTTTTTCAATATTTCAAAAGAAATTATTGAAAATTTTTTTTTTGGTTTTAAAATTTCCTTGTTGGGTTTTGAAAAATAAATCAAGTTTAAAAAAATTCTATTTTTTATTTTAGAATAGAGAATTCTATACAATTTTAGGATTTATTTATAAAAAAAGATTTCAACTAAGAATGAATTTTTTTGAAAAATAAATTTTTTACTAAAAAAATTTTTTACGTAATATTCGACAATTTTTAACTTGTTTCATTGTACAATAAATATGTTATTATTAAATAATGAAAATTTCATAAAATATAAATAAATTTTGTTTCTATTAGAGTTTTTTAATAAAATTAAAACATTCATTTATTAAATTTTAATTTTTGTCTATATTTGTTATATTCTTTGTAGCTATTGCCTATTGGCAGTTGCCTGTTGGTTTTTACTTTGTAGTTGCGATCTCTGCCAGCATATGCAGGCAGGAATCGCGACTTTGTAGCTGTTGCCTATTGGTTTTTACCAATAGGTAAAAACTCCAAAGCAACAGCCAACAGGTAAAAACTCCAAAGCAATAGCCAACAGGTAAGCCAACAGGTAAACTGCGCATGCAAAAGGCTTGTTGGTATTTACTACAAAGTTACGCCTGCAACGTCAGTTACGCTTGTAACGCCAGTTTTTATCTGTTGGTTACGCCTGCATATGCTGACGATACCAACAGGCATATGCAGGCGTAACTGACGAGAGTTTTTGCCTGTTGGTTACGCCTGCATATGCTTCGCATATGCTGACGATACCAACAGGCAAAAACTACAAAGCAATAGCCCAGCGTAGCTTTGCCTGTTGGTATCGTCAGCATATGCGAAGCATATGCAGGCGTAACCAACAGGTAAAAACTACCTACCAGCGAAGCTGGTTGAGGTTGCGATCTCTGCCAGTGAAACAGGCAGGGATCGCGACTTTGTAGCTGTTGCTCTCGCTTCGCGTAAGCAACAGCCAATAGGTAAAAACTACAAAGCAACAGCCAACAGGCAACAGCCCTTTTGCTTGCGCAGAAGGCAATAACAAAATCATAGATAAATTTATATTAACAAAAAACTTAGCTAGCATTTTGCCAATTTTTGTCCCTATTTCAAATTGTTATTTACTATATTATGAGTTTTTAGAGCTTTGTATGTATTAAAAAACAAATTTCTTAGAATAAAAAAATTATTAAAAATGAAAAAAGTTTTGTAGTTTTTCAAAAAAAAACTTTTTCTTGACTCTTTTTATTTTTATAAAAATCTCAAGAATGAAAGCAACAAATCACAATTTTCATATTTTAATATTTTCTATAAATTATTGAAATGAGATTTTGATCGATAAAAAATAAAAAAAAACTACAATATGAGTAATTCTGAAAAATCACTTGAAGAATTCAATCGTTGGAGAGACCTATTAAAGTCTCATTTTTCTCCTGTTCATATGATGGCTGATTTTATTAAATATCCTGTAACAACTGAAAAATCTTACTTAGCAATGTTTAAAAATAAACAATATACATTTGATGTAGATTTAAGATTAACTAAACCTCAAATTAAAAAATTATTTGAAACTTTATTTGAAGTAAATGTTATTGGAATGAATACACAAAGACCTCCGCGTAAAAAAGTACGCGCTGGAATGTCTACTGGATATAAACCTGCTTATAAACGAGTTATTTTAACATTAAAAGAAGGTCAATCTATTATCTTTTAATCTAAAAGTTTAGATTTATATGATTTTTGAAATTTTTTTCAAAAAATGAGAATAATTTTATTTATCATAAAAAATATAATTTTATTATCCTGCTTGTTTTCTTAGAAATTTTTATAGATTACCTAACATTTGTGTGTTTACACATTTGTGTCTTTGCTTTCTAACCAACGAAGTAAGTAAATACAAACAAAAGATAGGCTTGCTGTAAAAAAACATTCTTTTAGTAGGTATTTTTAAAAATTCAAACAAAATAAAAAAAATATAATTTTATAACTTATTTTTTAAGAGTTTATTTTTTCATGAGCAAAATTATGGGAATTCGCTTTTTAAAAGCTTTTACACCAGGTACTAGAAATAGATCAGTGTCTGATTTTAGTGAAATTACAACTACTAAACCAGAAAAATCATTATCAAAAATGAAACATCGTTCGAAAGGACGTAATAACAGAGGTGTGATTACTTGCCGACATAAAGGAGGTGGTCATAAACGTTTATATCGTGAAATTGATTTTCGACGTGATAAAATTGGTATTCCAGGAAAAGTTATGACTATTGAATATGATCCAAATCGTAATGCACGCATTGCATTAGTAATGTATGAAGATGGTGAAAAACGTTATATTCTTCAACCTCGCGGTTTAAAAGTAGGAGATACTATTCTTTCTGATCTTCAAGCGCCAATTTTAGTAGGAAATGCTTTACCTTTAAGAAATATTCCATTAGGTGCACAAGTGCATAATGTTGAATTTCAACCTGGTTCTGGAGGTCAATTAGCTCGTTCTGCTGGTGCTTTACTTGATATTTTAGCAAAAGAAGGAAATTTTGTTACAGTTCGTTTACCATCAAAAGAAATTCGTTTAATTTCAAAAAATTGCTGGGCAACTATTGGACAAGTAGGGAACTTAGAAGCTTATAGTATTCGAATTGGAAAAGCTGGTCGTAATCGTTGGTTAGGAAAACGTCCAACAGTTCGAGGATCTGTAATGAATCCAAATGATCACCCACATGGAGGTGGTGAAGGTCGTGCTCCAATTGGACGTTGTCGTCCAGTAACTCCATGGGGACGCCCTGCTTTAGGTCAATTCACAAGACAACCTAAAAAATATAGTTCAAAATTTATTTTAAGAAAAAGAAAATAACTTTTTCAAAAAATTGTTTTTGCTACATACTTTTGTTTGTCCTTTGGAGTTTTTACTTATTGGTCGCGATCTTTGATCGCAACCCTGTAATAACTGGGCTATTGCTTTGGAGCAACTGCCAATAGGCAATAGCTACAAAGTCGCGATCCCTGCCTGCATATGCCGTGCATATGCCGGCAGAGATCGCAACCCTAACCAGCTCCGCCTGTTGGCTATTGCTTTGGAGCAATAGCTACAAAGTTACGCCTACATATGCCTGTTGGTTACGCAGAGCGATACCAACAGGTAAAAACTCCAAAGCAAGAGCTATTTATAGTACAAATTTTTGATGACAGATTTAAAAAAATTTTAAACATAAACATTTTTACTTTTTTTTTTATATTGGAAAGATATTTGTAGAATTACACATTTCTAATTCTATCTTTTTGTAGTCAATAGCTACAAAGTAAAAACCAACAGGCAACGCTGGCCAGGTTGCGATCTCTGCCGGCATATGCACGGCATATGCAGGCAGGGATCGCGATTTTGTAGCTATTGCCTATTGGCAGTTGCTCCAAAGCAATAGCCAACAGGTAAAAACCATCAGGCAAAATCTATTTATAGTACAAATGAATTTTTCAATTATTTTATGACAATAATTATAAATGGAATCTATGTTTTTTGTATTCTTAAAAGAAAAAAAGATTTTTTTTAGTTTGTTTACAAAAATAGAAAATTTTTTTAACTCTTTGTAGCTAGTTGTCGAACTTAATAAAAAATTAGCTAAGAAAAGTAAAAGCTTTGTTAAGTTCATAAAAAACAACTTTTTATAAATATAAAAATTATAGAGAAATAAAATTTTCTTCTATGTAAAAATAAAACTATTAAAATGAATACAATAATTGCAATCATTTTTTTCTTTTAAAAAAAAACTAAAATTTACATTTTTTTTGTAGTGATGTTTTTTTTAAGAAAAAACACAAAGCTAAGTTTTAAGACAAAAATTTTTTATGCCACGTTCAATTAAAAAAGGTCCTTTTGTTGCAGATCATTTATTAAAAAAAATTGAAAAATTCAACGCACAAGGTCAAAAAAAAGTGATTCCAACTTGGTCACGTTCTTCTACTATTTTACCAATTATGATTGGTCATACTATTTCAACATATAATGGGAGAGAATTTATTCCTGTTTTTATTACTGATCAAATGGTTGGTCATAAACTAGGTGAATTTGCTCCAACTCGAACTTTTAAAGGTCACGTAAAAAGTGATAAAAAAGCAAAAAGACGTTAAATATGTATAAAAAAAAAAACAAATAACTTAAAAATATATTAAAAATTTTCAATAGAAATAATTTGAAATTGAAAATTTTTTTATTATTTAAGACTTACGGTTTATAAGTTTTTAACAATTTAGTTTGTGTCCACATTTGTGGAAAAAACTTTTTTTGTTTAATATAAATTTTATACTTTTGTTTTTAATGTTAAAAAAGAAATAAAAAAGTTCTTTTTAGAAAGATAAAAAGTTTTTATTCATTTTTATTTATGGCAAATAAAGCAATGATCCAACGTGAACTAAAACGTCAAAATTTAGTAATGAAATTTGCAAAAAAACGTGCAAATTTAAAAAATCAAATGAAAAATGCTTCTTCATTTAAAGAAAAATTAGCTCTTCATAGAAAGCTTCAACAATTACCAAGAAATAGTTCTCCTGTTCGTTTACATAATCGTTGTTTAGTGACTGGTAGACCTAAAGGTTATTTTAGAGATTTCGGTCTTTCTAGACATGTTTTACGTGAAATGGCTCATGAAGGTTTTTTACCAGGTGTTCGAAAAGCAAGTTGGTAAAAACATTTTTTCATAAAAAAGTTTTTTGATTTTTAAAAAAAGGAAGCTTTTAACTTATAAACCTACTTTGTAGTTTTTATCTATTGGTTTTTACTTTGTAGCTGTTGCTCTCGTCAGCATATGCAGGCGTAAGTTTTTACCTATTGGTAAAAACCAATAGGCAACAGCCAACAGGTAAAAACAGGCAGGAATCGCGACTTTGTAGCAATAGCCAATAGGTAAAAACTACAAAGTAGGTTAGAAGCAAAGTAACGAACAGAAAAAATTCTAAAAAAACTTTTTTACAATTACAATAATGTTTAGCTATGTTGTTTACTTTACTTTTTGTTTATTTGTTCAAAGTAGTTAACTGAAAAGCTAACTACTTTGAACTACCTACTCTTGTTTGTACCCGTTGGCTATTGCTTTGGAGTTTTTACCTTCAAAGGGGCTGTTGCTTTGTAGTTTTTACCTATTGGTCGCGATCTTTGATCGCAACCCTGTAATAACTGGGCTATTGCTTTGGAGCGACTGCCAACAGGCAATAGCTACAAAGTAAAAACCAATAGGCAACAGCTACGAAATATCGTCAACATATGCGGAGTTTTTACCTGTTGGTATCGTCAGCATATGCGAAGTTTTTACCTGTTGGTAAAAACCAACAGGCATATGCAGGCGTAACCAACAGGCATATGTAGGAGTAACCAACAGGCAACTGCCCTTTTGAAGGCAATAGCTACAAATAGTACAAATTCGATTTGTTTACGCAATGAACAAGGGTGATAAAAGCTAAAAGCAGTGAAGTTACAAATTTCTCAAAGAAAAACTAACAAGTTTAGAATTTCACTAAACTATTAAAAGATTTCAAGAACAGGTAAATCATACAAACAATTCGTCAATACGTAAAAATATAAATTTCGTTTTTTCATTACAAAAAATATTCAAAACGTTTTTAATTATATACAGTTTATTGAAAACATGACACTAAAAAAAATTTTGTTTTGAAAATAAAATAGAAAACAAAAAAATATTGTAAAAAAAATTTTTTTTTGATATATTATTTTTATAAAAAAATGCGGATATAGCTCAGTTGGTAGAGCGTGGTCCTTCCAAGTCCAATGTCGCGCGTTCGAATCGCGTTATCCGCTAAAAATATACCTTAAGTTTGTATTGAAAAAATTATTTACCCTCTTTCACTCTCACTACCAAGTGAGCAAGTGGAGTAAGTAAACTTTTTTAAATTAACTAATGAAAAACTGTCAATCAATATTTTTTTTAATTTTGAAAATATTTTGATTTAAAATATTGAACAATTTTTTCTGTTCTAAATTTGTACTCTAATTTTTATTATAATAGCTCTTGCTTTGGAATTTTTACCTTCAAAAAGGCTATTGCTTACGCCTGTAACGTCAGTTACGCCTACTTATGCCTGTTGGTTTTTACTTTGTAGTAAATACCAACAGGTAAAAACTTCGCATATGCCCGTTGGTTTTTACCAACAGGTAAAAACTGACGTTACAGGCGTAACTTTGTAGCTGTTGCTCCAAAGCAACAGCCAACAGGCAATAGCTACAAAGTAAAAACAAAAAGTACAAACATAAGTAAGTTTAAAAAACTTAAAGACAGTTTAAATTTTTTGTTTTATATTCAGAATAAGTTATAAAGTATTTTTATTAACTTTCTTTGTTTTGTTGCATTGTTTGTTGTTTCTATAAATAGCTATTGCTTTGGAGTTTTTACCTACCAGCGGAGCTGGTTGGGGTTACGATCTCTGCCGGCATATGCCTGTTGGTTACGCAGAGCGATACTTTGTAGCTATTGCTCCAAAGCAATAGCCAACAGGTAAAAACAGGCAGGAATCGCGACTTTGTAGCTGTTGCCTATTGGCTGTTGCTACAAAGCAACAGCTAATAGGCAACAGCTACAAAGTAAAAACAAAAGGACGTTCTAAAAATACTTTTCAGTTTTTATTTTGATATTTATGTCAATGCGTACACCTGAAGAATTAAGTAATTTAATTAAAGAATTAATTGAAGAATACACACCAGAAGTAAAAATGGTAGACTTTGGTATTGTATTCCAAGTTGGTGATGGTATTGCTCGTATTTATGGTTTAGATCGAGTAATGTCAGGTGAACTTTTAGAATTTGAAGATGGTACTTTAGGTATTGCTCTTAACTTAGAAGCAAATAACGTAGGTGCTGTATTATTAGGTGATGGTTTAAAAATTACTGAAGGAAGTCGTGTTCGTTGTACTGGTAAAATTGCTGAAATTCCAGTTGGTGACAATTATTTAGGTCGTGTTGTTGATGCTTTAGCACGTCCTGTTGATGGAAAAGGGGCGATTGTAACTTCTGAAAGTCGTGCTATTGAATCTCCAGCTCCTGGTATTGTTTCTCGCCGTTCAGTTTACGAACCTTTACAAACTGGATTAGTTGCTGTTGATGCTATGATTCCAATTGGACGTGGTCAAACGTTGGCCCTTTAACGTTTTTTCTTTTCCTACTGCGTACTTTGTAGCTGTTGCCTGTTGGCAGTTGCTCCAAAGCAACAGCTGCGCATGTTGAAAAAACTTTAACGCAGGAAACTATATGCTGGAACTTCAAGTTAAAAAAAGACGTACAAAAGCATAAGTGGCTTAGTTTTTGCTCTTGTTTTTAGACTTATAAAAAACACCAGCAAAATCTTTATAAGTCCCGCCCTTGTGAAAATCGTATTTTCTATTGAACAATCAGCCGGAAACCAAAGGTTTTTATTTTAAACTTAGTAGGATCCTCAGAGACTCTATGTTTCCTAACAAAAATGAAAAAAACTAAAACATCTGTTGTTATTGCAGTAATTCTTTTTTCGAGTTACAAAACAGCTTCTTTAGGGAGTAGTACACTTTTTTATCAAAATAATAAAAAAATGAATAAAAAATTTATGAATAAAGAATTGTGGAATGAATGGTTAGCAGGTATTGTAGATGGTGATGGATGTTTTTATATAAATAAAAAAGAAAATAGCATAAGTTTTGAAGTAACTACACATATAACAGATATTCGTGTAGTAACAAATATAAAAAATATACTTAAAGTAGGAACAGTTAAAAAACGTAGTAATTCTCAAAGTGTTCGCTATCGTGTAAAAGCAAAAGGAGCCATTCTTGACATTTTAAATAGACTTAATGGAAAATTATATAACCCAGCACGAGTAACACAGTTCATAGCTGCTTGTGAAATGGTTGGTATCACACCTAGAGTCCTAACAGAATTTTCATTTATAGAAAAAAAATCATATGCTTATTTAGCTGGGCTTATTGATGCTGATGGAAGTTTAGTATTATCAGTTTCAGGTTCAACAGCTGAAGATTCTCTTAGAAGTGGTGTACATGGGAAAATTACACGATTAACGAATTCAAAAACACATAATCAAATAGCATTAAAAGTTACGACAAAATATAGGGATTACGCTGAGCTGATCCAAAATACATTTGGTTTTGGCAAAATTTATTCACAAAAACCAAATAGAAAAAGCAAAGCTCCGAATCCATTATATCATTGGACAGTAACTTCTCAACAAGATTTTGAGTTACTTTATGAATTTTTCAAAAAATTTTCTTTAAAATCATTAAAAATGCATCGTCTCCGTTTAAGCTTGTTATATTTTAAGTATAAAAAACTTAAGTATCATTTAAAAGAAGCTGGAACAATAGAAGGTAAAACATGGGCAAAATTTGCAAATTCATGGTATAAATATAGTTATTAATTTTTGTTAAAGAGAGAGTCCAGACTTTCAGGAGAGGCCTGACAGTTACGCAACGTGAATTAATTATTGGTGACAGACAAACAGGAAAAACAGCAATTGCTGTTGATACTATTTTAAACCAAAAAGGAAAAGGTGTTATTTGTGTTTATGTTGCTATTGGTCAAAAAGCTTCATCAGTTGCACAAGTTTTAAACACTTTAAAAGAACGTGGAGCTTTAGATTACACAATTATTGTAATGGCAAACGCTAATGAACCTTCAACTTTACAATATTTAGCCCCTTATACAGGTGCTACTTTAGCTGAATACTTTATGTATACTGGTCGAGCTACATTAACAATTTATGATGATCTTTCAAAACAAGCTCAAGCATATCGTGAAATGTCTTTATTATTACGTCGTCCACCAGGACGTGAAGCTTATCCAGGAGATGTTTTCTATTTACACTCTCGTCTTTTAGAACGTGCTGCTAAATTAAGCGATGCTTTAGGTGAAGGGAGTATGACAGCTTTACCAGTTGTTGAAACTCAAGAAGGTGACGTTTCAGCTTATATTCCTACAAACGTTATTTCTATTACTGATGGTCAGATTTTCTTATCAGGTGATTTATTTAATGCTGGGATTCGTCCTGCTATTAACGTTGGTATTTCTGTTTCACGTGTAGGTTCAGCTGCACAAATTAAAGCTATGAAACAAGTTGCTGGTACTTTAAAATTATCATTAGCACAATTTGCTGAATTAGAAGCTTTTTCTCAATTTGCTTCAGATTTAGATGCTGCTACACAAAAACAACTTGCTCGAGGTTCAAGATTAAGAGAAATTTTAAAACAACCTCAAAACTCACCTTTATCTGTAGAAGAGCAAGTTGCAAGTATTTACACTGGAACAAATGGTTACTTAGATTCTTTAGAAGTTTTAGACGTAAGACCTTTCTTAGCTGGTCTTCGTACTTATTTATCAAATAATGTACCACAATATGGTGAAATTATTAGAAAAACAAATACTTTCACACCAGAAGCTGAATCTTTACTTAAGAAAGCTATTACTGATTTCTTAGCTGAATTTGGAGCTACAAAAAAATAAATAAAATTTTGTCTAAAGCAATTTAATTTTCTAAATTGGTTGCTTAGGTGAATATAGTTTATTTTCATACTGCGTTTATTGCCTGTTGGCTGTTGCTTACGCGAAGCGAGAGTAACAGCTACAAAGTCGCGATTCCTGCCTGCATATGCCGGCAGAGATCGCAACCCTGCGTAGCTTTGCCTGTTGGTTTTTACTTTGTAGCTATTGCTCTCGCTTCGCGTAAGCAATAGCCAACAGGTAAAAACTACGCTGGGCTGTTGCTTTGTAGTTTTTACCTTCAAAAGGGCTATTGCTCTCGTCAGTTACGCCTGCATATGCAGAGCATATGCCTGTTGGTTTTTACTTTGTAGCTATTGCTCTCGCTTCGCGTAAGCAATAGCCAATAGGTAAAAACTACAAAGCAACAGCCAAATAGTCATTTTAGAATTGAACTTTGTATATATAAACCGTGAAAAACTTTCAAATTTTAATATTCTCACATGTTAACACTTAAAATTTTTGTTTATACTGTTGTAACTTTCTTTGTATTCTTATTTATTTTTGGTTTCTTATCTAATGACCCTGCTCGTAATCCAGGAAAAGGAAATTTAGATTAATTTTTTAAATAAAAACTATTGTATTCTTTTAAAAATCAAAGAATACAATAGTTTTTAATAGCAAAACTTTTGAAAAAAAAATTTCTCAATGAATATAGAATTTGTCAATGAAGATTTTTTTAATTATTTAGAAAATGAAAAGATTTTAAGAATTTCATTTTCTTTCACTTTTAATAATCAAAACAAAATGAAGAATTTATTCCTTTAAATTTACTATATATAGCAAGAATTACAAATAAAATTAATAATGAAATTGTACTTTGTAGTTTTTACCTATTGGTCGCGATCTTTGATCGCAACCTGGCCAGCGTTGCCTGTTGGTTTTTACCAACAGGTAAAAACTGGCTAGGCTATTGCTTACGCCTGTGCGGAGCATATGCCTGTTGGTTTTTACTTTGTAGCTATTGCCTGTTGGTTTTTACTTCGTAGCTGTTGCCTATTGGCAGTTGCCTGTTGGTTTTTACCAACAGGTAAAAACTCCAAAGCAACAGCCCCTTTGAAGGTAAAAACTCCAAAGCAATAGCCAACAGGTAAAAACTTCGCATATGCTGACGCGAAGCGAGAGAGCTACAAAGTAAAAACTAATAGCTACAAATTTTTACTATCTAAAGATAGTAAAAACAAAAGGTACCTGTTGGCTATTACTTTGTAGCTGTTGCTCTCGTCAGCATATGCGAAGCATATGCAGGCGTAAGCAACAGCCAACAGGTAATAGCAAACAAAAGAAAGAATGTGTTTTTCATTTAATTTGTTTTCATCAACAAAATAAATATTTTGCTAAAAAAATTGTTTTTAGAGTTTATTTTAAGCTACATAAAATGTTTTTGTAAATATTTTATAAGGAAAACATTCTTTTCATTTTTTTATATTTAGTAAAAAACTTTGTTTTATAAAAATTTTTTTCCATTTTAAAAACAAAAAAGTCAATAGAAATTTAAATTTTTCAATTTTTACGCATATAAAAAAATATAATTTGAATTCAAAAACAAATTTTATATGTAAGAGCGTATCTAATGATTCTAATTCTGAATTTCTTAAAAAGAATGCTTTATTTGTTTCATCATTAAAAAATATTAAACCAATACAAAAGCAAAAGCAAAATTCATTTTCAGAAACGTCAAAACAACAAGTTGTATCAATTACTTATGAAGAAATTGGTCTTTTTCCTAGATCTTTTAATCGAGTTTTTGATAGATTTTTTAAACAGTTATTTTTTGATGTTGAAAATTTAGTTATTCAAGAATATAGATTTTATCGCTATCTTTTTTTAACAACAGTAAAATGTTTGTTTATTTTAATTTTTGTTCCACTAGGAATGAATTTTCTTGCAAAAAATTATTTAATTAGACCTGTTACAGAATATTATTGGAATACTCATAATCATGAAATTTTTTTAAACTCATATCAACAAAAACGTGCTTTTACTGAATTAAAAAACTTTGAAGAAAAAATATATTTTGAATCTTTGCTTTTTTCTGAGAATCAAATTTTTTTTGGAATATCTGAAAATATGTATCAAAAAAATTTAGTTTCTACTGAGTCGCAATCTTGCGAAGCAAAGCCCGTTTCTTTGCTTTGCTTGCGAAGCAAAGCAAGCAAGCAGTATGCGAAGGCAGAGATCGCAACTACAAATCAAACAACAAATAAAAATGATTTAAATATATTTTTTTCTAATTCAATTCAAAAACGTTTACAAACTAAAATTTTTGAATTAGCAAAACATTATAATGAAGAAAGCATAGAAGCAATTACAAACTTTTTTGCAGATGTTTTAAGTTTTAGTAGTTTATGTTTTTTACTTGTTCGTTTAGAAATTCAAATTAATATTACAAAATCATTTTTATTAGAAGTTTTTTTTGGTCTTGATGATAGTAAAAAATCATTATTCATTTTATTTATTACAGATCTATTAGTTGGATATCATTCTCCTAATATTTGGGAATTATTTTTTCAAACATTATTTGATCATTATGGTTTACCTGAAAGCCAAACAACTATTTTTTTATTGGTTGCAACTCTTCCAGTGTTATTAGATGTATTATTTAAATATTTGATTTTCCGCCATTTAAATAGAGCTTCCCCAGCAACTGTAGCAACTTATCATGCTATGATTGAATAAATTTTGATTTTTTACTTTTTTTTGCTATTGCCTGTTGGCAATAGCCAACAGGCACTTTGTAGCTGTTGGTTTTTACTTTGTAGCTATTGCCTATTGGCTGTTGCTTTGTAGTTTTTACCTGTTGGCTGTTGCTTTGGAGCAACAGCTACAAAGTAAAAACCAACAGGCAACAGCTACGAAGTAAAAACCAATAGGCAATAGCTACAAAGCAAAAACCAACAGGCAAAGTTGCGCAAGCTTGCTTGCGCAGAAGGTAAAAACTCTAAAGCAAGAGTTATAAAAAGAAAGAATTCAAAATTTTTCAAAAAGTTTGTGATTTATTTACAAACTTTTTGAAAAACTTTAGAATTTTTACTTTGTAGCTATTGCTTTCGTCGGTTACGCCTGTAACGTCAGTTTTTACCTGTTGGCAAAAACTGACGTTACAGGCGTAACCGACGAAAGCAATAGCTACAAAGTAAAAACCAACAGGCAATAGCAAACAAAAGCAAGTTTCATTTTTTCAAATGCAGTTAGTTTGTTTTTTTTACTAATAAACTAAACTAAATTTTAGTTTATTACGAAAGTCTTTGTTTTATTTTTTTTATAGAACATTTAATTGTTTTTTGTACTCTAAAGATCTATTGCTTGTTATACTACGACACTTCGTAGTACAACAGGCAATAGCCCAGCGTAGTTTTTACCTTCAAAGGGGCTGTTGCTTACGCGAAGCGAGAGCAACAGCTACAAAGTAAAAACCAACAGGCAAAGCTACGCAGGGTTGCGATCAAAGATCGCGACTTTGTAGCTATTGCTACAAAGCAATAGCCAACAAGTAATAGCAAACAAAAGAAAGATAAATCAAAAAAGGATTTAAATATTTTAAAATATATTCATATGTCAACGGTTACTGAAATTATTGAAAAATTAAAAACATTAACATTATTAGAAGCTTCTGAATTAGTATCACAAATTGAAGAAACTTTTGGAGTAGATGCGTCAGCTCCTGTTGGAGGTGGTGTAATGATGGCTGCAATGCCAGCTGCTGGTGGTGTTGAAGCAGCACCAAAAGAAGAAGAAAAAACATTATTTGATGTTATTTTAGAAGAAATTCCAGCTGATAAAAAAGTAGGTGTTTATAAAGTAGTTCGTAATATTGCAAACATTGCTGTAAACCAAGTAAAAGAATTTACAGCAACATTACCAAAAGCTTTAAAAGAATCTGTTTCTAAAGAAGAAGCTGAAGCTGCTAAACAACAACTAGAAGAAGTTGGTGCAAAAGTAAAAATTGTTTAATTTTTTTTTCTAAAACAATATTAAAATTTATGGGTTTTAATATTGTTTTAGAAAACCATTATTTACAAACCTGTCTGATTGGCTGTTGCTTACGCCTGTAACGCTCTGCGTAACCAATAGGCCTTTTGAAGCTACAAAGTCGAAATCGACTGATAGGAAGACCTCAAGGACCAATGAAGGACCAAAGAGTTGCGTGTTTTATTCTGTTTTCTCCCTTTTGTTTGCTATTGCCTGTTGGTTTTTACTTTGTAGTTGCGATCTCTGCCCCTTTGCCTTCGCATGCTGCTTGCTTGCGAAGCAAAGCAAAGAAACAGGCAGGAATCGCGACTTTGTAGCTTCAAAAGGCCTGTTGGTTACGCCTACATATGTACATATGCCTGTTGGTTTTTACTTTGTAGTTGCGATCTCTGCTTCGCAGGGATCGCGACCAACAGGTAAAAACTTCGCATATGTTGGCGATACCAATAGGTAAAAACTCCAAAGCAACAGCCAACAGGCGCGCAAGGGGAAGGAGGTGTTTCGGAGAGAGAGGGATTCGAACCCTCGGTACGAAAAAGATCGTACAACGGATTAGCAATCAGCCGCTTTCGACCACTCAGCCATCTCTCCATCTTTTGTTTTTACTATTTATAGCTATTCTATTGCCTGTTGGTATCGTCAGTTTTTACAGGCGTAACTTTGTAGCTATTGCCTATTGGTTTTTACTTTGTAGCTATTGCCTATTGGTTTTTACTTTGTAGCTGTTGCTCTCGCTTCGCGTAAGCAACAGCCAATAGGTAAAAACTCCAAAGCAATAGCCAACAGGCATATGTAGGCGTAACTTTGTAGCTTCTGCGCATGCAAAGCATGCAAAAGGCCTATTGGTTTTTACTTTGAAGCTACCTACCAGTTTTTACCTTCAAAGGGGCTGTTGCTTTGTAGCAACAGCTACAAAGTCGCGATTCCTGCCTGCATATGCCGGCAGAGATCGCAACCTGGCCAGCGTTGCCTGTTGGTTACGCCTGCATATGCTGACGATACCAACAGGTAAAAACTCCAAAGCAATAGCCAACAGGCGGAGCTGGTTGGGGTTGCGATCTCTGCTTCGCAGGGATCGCGACTTTGTAGCTATTGCTTTGTAGTTTTTACCTATTGGCTATTGCTTACGCCTGCATATGCTGACGAGAGTTTTTACCTGTTGGTATCGTCAGCATATGCAGGCGTAACCAACAGGCAATAGCTACAAAGTAAAAACCAATAGGCAAGAGCTACAAAGTATCGCTCTGCGTAACCAACAGGCAAGAGCTACAAAGTATCGCTCTGCGTAACCAACAGGCAATAGCAAACAAAAGACATCACCCTGGCACTAAGTTGATTTTTCCTGCCAGACTTCCAACAAGTTCGTCAACTTCTTCAGAGTTTCACAGCCAAGTTCGGGATGGATTGGCGTGGTTCCACTGAAGCATAGAGCACCAGAGTATCAGCGGAGCATTGCTCCGGAGGTTAGGTTAAGTTTTTGTACTAAGAGTACCTGTTGGCTATTGCCAACAGGCAATAGCAAACAAAAGTAGGTCAAAATCAATTAGCCTTTAGTATATCTCAGCTGAAACCATTACTGGCCTTACACTTGATACCTATACAACAGCTTGTCTTGCTGCGGCTTTATGGAGAATACTCATCTTGGTCTGGACTTCGTACTTAGATGCATTCAGTACTTATTCACTCCATGCGTGGCTACCCTGCGTTTACTTTTGGAAAAATAACAGGTACACTATTGGCATGTTCGCTACAGGTCCTCTCGTACTATGAGCGACTGACCTCAATATTCTAGCGCTAATACCGGATATGGACCGAACTGTCTTACGCTTTTTGGCCCTTAACTCTAGTTCGTTAAGGGAAAGGACTCTATCTTCACCTTTTCTTTACATTTACATGTAAGAAAAGAGTTGGCATAAATAGTCTCTAGAGACTGAAACAATAACACAAATTATTGTTTTTGTCTTCGGTATTGCTCTCGCTTCGCGTAAGCAACAGCCCAGCGTAGTTTTTACCTGTTGGTATTTACCTGTTGGCTCTTGCTTTGTAGTTTTTACCTGTTGGCTGTTGCCAACAGGCAATAGCTACAAAGTAAAAACCAACAGGCAAGAGCTACAAAGTAAAAACCAACAGGCAAAGCTACGCAGGGTTGCGATCTCTGCCTTCGCATGCTGCGACGAAACAGGCAGGGATCGCGACCAACAGGCATATGCTGATAAGCTCCGCTAAAAAACTTTCACCGAGTTTAGCCAATACTATATCCAGTATTGCTACGGATAAACGCAGTAATGTGTTTACGTTCTGAACCCAGCTCACGTACCACTTTAATGGGCGAACAGCCCAACCCTTGGGACCTACTACAGCCCCAGGATGTGATGAGCCGACATCGAGGTGCCAAACCTTCTCGTCGATGTGAACTCTTGGAGAAGATCAGCCTGTTCAGTTTGTTACTCTTCTTTATCGATAAAAATCGATAAAAAAACTCTTCGGTATCTCGACCGGAGTCCAGACTATGTCATAAACCGACTTAATTAACTCGGTCACCAAGAACTCGATTTCACCTACCTTTTGTTTTTACTTTTTATAGCTGTTGCCTACCTACCTACCAACGAAGTAGGTTGGAAGCTACAAAGTAAAAATTAGAGCTATTGCTTTGGAGTTTTTACCTGTTGGTAAAAACCAACAGGCAACAGCTACAAAGTACAAAAAAATGAAAATCTAGTCGTTGAGCACTCCACCTTTTTGTTTTTACTATCTTTTGTTTGTGCCTGTTGGCTATTGCTTTGGAGCAATAGCTACAAAGTCGCGATCTTTGATCGCAACCCTGTAATAACTGGGCTATTGCTTTGGAGTTTTTACCTATTGGTATCGTCAGTTACGCAGAGCGTTACAGGCGTAACCAATAGGCAACAGCTACAAAGTACAAATTATAGGAAAAATATCTTTTGCTTGCATATTTACTTATTTAGGGTAAAAAGGCAAGCGAACTATGGCTATGCTGCAAATTTACGCCTTTGCTCCGCAAATGCTGGGGTCTTTTTGCAATTCACTTGGTTTTTACTTTGCAAAAGCTCTCTTTCTTTTTGATCTACTTCTCTCGAAATAGTAGGACAACAAATGTAATCCCTAGAGTAACTTTTATTCGTTGAGCGACGGTCCTTCCACACGGCACCGTCGGATCACTAAGGCCAGCTTTCGCTCCTGCTCGACTTGTAGGTCTTGCAGTCAAGCCCCCTTTTGCCTTTACACTCGTTGTCTGATTTCCGTCCAGACTGAGGGGACCTTTGCGCGCCTCAGTTACCTTTTATGAGGCTCCCGCCCCAGGAAAACTGCCCACCTGAAACTGTCAAGTGTCCTGATCCAAGGATCACCATTAGGATTCTAGCCTCTCCAGAGTGGTCTCTCAATGATGGCTCCAACTTCCCCGGAAGGAAATCTTCAATGCCTCCCACCTAGGCTGCGCAAGAAAAGCCCGAACCCAATTCCAAGATACAGTCAAGCTTCATAGGGTCTTTCTGTCCAAGTATTAGTAGTCCGCATCTTCACGGACAAGTCTATTTCACCGAGCCTCTCTCCGAGACAGCGTTCTGATCATTACGCCTTTCGTGCAGGTCGAAACTTACTCGACAATGAATTTCGCTACCTTAGGCAAGTAGCATTACGGTTCATTCTGTTGTTTGTACCTGCTGGCTGTTGCTTTGTAGTTTTTACTACAAAGTAAAAACCGACAGGCAATAGCTATTTATAGTACAAATAATGAACTGAGGACTATATCTTTTGTTGATTGCTAGCTATGCTATCTTTTGTTTAGTACAATCAACGTGTAAAACGTATAGTCTCTGGGGAGCCAAACAAGTTTTTGTTTGTTTCCTGCTGATTGGTCTTTCGTATTGGCATTTCACCTACTCGGTTCCAATAATCACTTTCCTTTGTAGCTATTGCCTATTGGTTTTTACTTCGTAGCTGTTGCTCTCGCTTCGCGTAAGCAACAGCCCCTTTGAAGGTAAAAACTCCAAAGCAATAGCCTATTGGGAGAGTGGACGTCCCAGCATATAGTTTTATTTTACGACAGCCCTAAGATTGACTGTCATAGTTACAGCCGCCGTTCACCGGGGCTTCGGTCGTCAGCTTCGAGGTGAGAACCACTAACCAACTTCCTTGACCTTCCGGCACTGGGCAGGCGTCAGCCCCCATATATTGTCTTGCGACTTTGCGGAGACCTGTGTTTTTGATAAACAGTTGCCAGAACCGACTCGCTGCGACCCTTCCGTTAAAAAGGGCGCCCCTTCTTCCGAAGTTACGGGGCTAGTTTGCCGAGTTCCTTAGAGAGAGTTCTCTCGCGCCCCTCAGTATTCTCTACCAACCTACCTGTGTCGGTTTATGGTACAGGTTATTTTTGTGTTTTTCTCATTATAAATATAATGAGAGGTGTACGAGCTTTTCTTGGAAGCATAACATCGTTGGCGCTTTAAAGAACAAGTCTAGAAAGCGGGATCGCGCCTCAACTCAAGATTCGTTTTTCTTCGACCTTTCGCCGCCTTGAACGCTTCCACTACAATCCACAAATAGACCCAACTTAGCTTTCTTCGTCCCCCGGTTCCCTACAAAAATAAGTACAGGAATATTAACCTGTTTGCCATCGACTACGCCTTTCGGCCTCGCCTTAGGTCCTGACTCACCCCCCACGGACGAACCTTGTAGAGGAACCCTTAGGTTTACGGGGCATTGGATTCTCACCAATGTTTTCGTTACTCAAGCCGACATTCTCGCTACAGCACCGTCCACCAAGACTCACGTCGAAGCTTCACCCCATGCTGTACGCTCCCCTACCGATTTGTTTTTGTACTTTGTACAATTCAAAAAAAACAAATCCCATAGCTTCGGCAGGCTGCTTAGTCCCGGCCATTGTCGGCGCAAGAACGCTTTACCAGTGAGCTATTACGCACTCTTTCAAGGAATAGCTGCTTCTAAGCGAACCTCCTGGTTGTTTCAGCATTCTCACATCCTTTTCCACTTAGCAGCCATTTAGGGGCCTTAGCTGATGGTCTGGGCTGTTTCCCTCTTGACAATGAAGCTTATCCCCCACTGTCTCACTGGCTTACGGAATCCTTTGCCTAATATTCGGAGTTTGCCACGACTTGGTACCGCTCTCGCAGCCCGCACCGAAACAGTCGCTCTACCCTTAGACAGGACATCGTTGCCGCTGCGCCTCAACGCATTTCGGGGAGATCCAGCTAGCTCTGAATTCGATTGGAATTTCACCGCTAATCACAGCTCATCCCCCGATTTTTCAACATCGGTGGGTTCAGCCCTCCACATAGTGTTACCCAAGCTTCAGCTTGGCCATGATTAGATCATCCAGGTTCGGGTCCATAAGAAGTGACTAAAATCGCCCTGTTCAGACTCGCTTTCGCTTGGGCTCCGGAGGTTCTTCCTTAACCCTGCCACTTCCTATAAGTCGCCGGCTCATTCTTCAACAGGCACGCGGTCAGATATTTGTATCCTCCCACTGCTTGTCAGCTTACGGTTTCATGTTCTTTTTCACTCCCCTACGGGGGTTCTGTTTCACCGTTCCATCGCTGTACTTCTTCACTATCGGTCACTCAGGAGTATTTAGCCTTACGAGGTGGTCCTCGCAGATTCACACGGGATTCCACGTGCCCCATGCTACTCGGGATTTTCTTCTTTATAGTTTTTACTTTGGAGTTTTTACCTTCAAAGCAAGAGCTATAAATTTGTAACTAAAACAAAAGGAAATGGTTGACTACTGGACTTTCACCATCTATGGTGCAGGATTCAGCTGCTTCGTCTTTTTCTACCTTCTTTTTGTTTGCTCTTGCCTGTTGGTTTTTACTTTGTAGCTGTTGCTCTCGTCAGCATATGCGAAGCATATGCAGGCGTAAGCAACAGCCAACAGGTAAAAACCAACAGGCAAAGCTACGCAGGGTTGCGATCTCTGCTTCGCAGGGATCGCGACCAACAGGTACTTTGTACAAATGTTGTTACAGCTTCCCACTACCCCACTTGTAGTTGCCTAAAGGTGGTTTAGGCTATTCCCATTTCGCTCGCCGCTACTCCGGGAATCGCTTTTGCTTTCTTTTCCTCCGGCTACTGAGATGTTTCAGTTCACCGGGTTGCCTCTTCCTTTTCTATGAATTCAAAAAGGAGTTCTAAAAGAGGTTGCCCTATTCGGGAATCTTCGGATCCATGCTTGTTACCAGCTCCCCGAAGCGTATCGCCGGTATCTGCGCCCTTCATCGTCTCTGAGTGCCTAGGTCTCCACCGTAAGCCTTCCTTTCTTTGACCTAAAGTTCTGCATTCTTATGTTTGCTATTGCCTGTTGGTTTTTACTTTGTAGCTCTTGCTTTGTAGCAACTGCCAACAGGTAAATACTTTGTAGCTGTTGCTCTCGCTTCGCGTAAGCAACAGCCAACAGGTACTTTTAGTACAATACAAACAAAAGACAGAAATTTCTTTTGATCACATCTATTTCTCTTTGTTTTCTTTAAGAGAATAGATGGGTGGAAATAAAGGGATTCGAACCCTTGGCCCCTGCCTTGCAAAGGCAGTGCTCTACCAACTGAGCTATATTCCCTTGTCCTGACCTCCTCTTTGACTCTCTCTTGTTTGCTATTGCCTGTTGGCTGTTGCTTTGGAGTTTTTACCTGTTGGTAAAAACCAACAGGCAACTGCCAATAGGCAACAGCTACAAAGTAAAAACTCCAAAGCAATAGCCAACGGGTACAAAAAGCTGGACCATACTGGACTTGAACCAGTGACCTCTCGCTTATCAAGCGAGCGCTCTAACCAGCTGAGCTAAGGGTCCTTTGTTTTTACTTTGTAGTTACAGGCGTAACTACAAAGTAAAAACGTAAAATAAAATAAGAAGGCTTGAGCTTTCAGCAAGCTGTTGCCTGTTGGTTTTTATTTGTTGGTTTTTACTTTGTAGCTCTTGCCTGTTGGCAAGAGCCAACAGGTAAATACTTTGTAGCTGTTGCTCTCGCTTCGCGTAAGCAACAGCCAACAGGTAAAAACTACAAAGCAAGAGCTACAAAGTAAAAACCCAGCCTTACTTATGTTTGTGCTTGTCTTATAAGACAAGCAAGTAAAAAAAGATTCTCCATCCACACCTTCCAGTACGGATACCTTGTTACGACTTCATATTAGTCACCAACCCAACCGTTGACATTAGCCCCCTTCCTAAAAAGGTTAACGTCCTGTCTTCGGGACAGATCGGCTTCCAGCATGTGACGGGCGGTGTGTACAAGACCAGAGAACGTATTCACCGCCATATAGCTGACTGGCGATTACTAGCAATTCCGGCTTCATGCAGGCGAGTTGCAGCCTGCAATCTGAACTGAGGCTAAGTTTGCTAGATTTGCTCGCCTTCGCAGGTTCGCTTCCTATTGTCTTAGCCATTGTATTACGCGTGTAGCCCAGGATGTAAGGGGCATGCTGACTTGACGTCATCCTCTCCTTCCTCCGGCTTGCACCGGCAGTCTCTTTAGAGTTGTAACTAAAGACAAGGGTTGCGCTCGTTAGAAGACTTAACTCTACACCTCCGTAGAACTTAGAACTAACTATCGATGCTGTCTCTTGTTTGTACTATAAATAGTACAAATAGAAAGCATCGAGAGCTAATTTCTTTAAATTGCTTTAAAGATTAGACTATATCATTTACTATCTTATACTTATAAAGATTTGTACTTTGTAGCTGTTGCTCCAAAGCAATAGCCTGTTATTAGATAGTAACAAACTTTGTAGCCTTTAAAGAGTTTTTGCTAACTAAAATCTATTTTATAACGCATACAAGCTACTTGCGTAACAGTAGGCGCAACTAGATCCAAAAACTGTGCTCTAGATCTTCTTCTTAAAAGAAGACCACGATAAACGTAATTGCCTGTTCCTCTGCACAGAGTAAACTCTAAACCAAAATTTGTTTCTAAAATATCTTTTAGAAATAAAACTTCTTCAGTTGAAACTTCACCTGTTGCAAAATAAGCAGTTTGTTGTTGAACACCTCCGTCATCCATGTAAAAAATAGCTAATGTATATGGGCTTGTCAGCCAACTTGCTAGTTCTTCTGGATAGCATTTGCGGTAGATTGATCCTCTTCCACGCAGTGCATCCGCGACATAGCTAGGATCTGAAAGACTTTTCAAAACATAGAACTTTTGTCTAAATTCTTTAAACAAAGCACTACAACAACATCTATAAGATGTATGGTGTGTATATTCTAATGTTTCTTTGTTTAGGCGTCTTCTTTTCGTCGATAGGATTCGAGCAGTCTCAGAAGACAAGCCTAGTCTTTTTGTTTCTCGTTGATTCCATTCAGTATATTCTAGTTGCTTTTGTTCAATTAGCAGTTGATTTTTCTTGTTGATGTGACCATCCCCAAGCAATTTACCAACCGTAAAATTAAAAGCTTCTCTATTATAAAATGGCTTGCGCCTTGAATGACCAAAGCCAAGCGGACTTTCATTTAAATTCGAAAAGTTTTTGTTTAGGTTCATAGTGTGTTATAAATAATTTTTTTGTTTTTTTAGTTGTTTTTTTAGCAAAAATTTCTTTGGAATTTAGCAACGCATCTATTTGTACTTTGTTTAACAAAAGGTACAAACAAAAGGCAGCAATTCTCCAAGTTGCGTATTGTTTTTTTTTCTAAGAAAATCTCTTTTCTTAGCCGCGAGGTATCACGGCACGAGCTGACGACAGCCATGCACCACCTGTGTCCAGGTTCCTATCCCCAGAGGGATAGGCACCGATCTATCTCTAGAAAGTTCCTGGCATGTCAATCCCTGGTAAGGTTCTTCGTGTATCATCGAATTAAACCGCATAATCCACTGCTTGTGCTGGTCCCCGTCAATTCCTTTGAGTTTCACTCTTGCGAGCATACTCCCCAGGCGGGATACTTAACGCGTTAGCTTTAGCACTGTTTTTGACAGCACTTAGTATCCATCGTTTACGGTTAGGACTACAAGGGTATCTAATCCTTTTCGCTCCCCTAACTTTCATCTCTCAGTGTCAGTGGATGGCCCAGCAGAGCGCTTTCGCCTCTGGTGTTCTTCCTAATCTCTGTGCATTTCACCGCTCCACTAGGAATTCCCTCTGCCTCTACCACACTCAAGTCCTTAAGTACTCAACTGCTTTTCCAAGGTTGAGCCCTGGGATTTAACAGTTGACTTTAAGAACCACCTACAGATGCTTTACGCCCAATCATTCCGGACAACGCTTGCACCCCCTGTATTACCGCGGCTGCTGGCACAGAGTTAGCCGGTGCTTATTCCTTAAGTACCGTCATTTATTCTTCCTTAAGAAAAGGGCTTTACAATCCACGAACCGTCTTCACCCACGCGGTATTGCTCCATCAGGCTTTCGCCCATTGTGGAAAATTCCCCACTGCTGCCTCCCGTAGGAGTCTGGGCCGTGTCTCAGTCCCAGTGTGGCTGATCATCCTCTCAGACCAGCTACTGATCGTCGCCTTGGGAAGCCTTTACCCTCCCAACTAGCTAATCAGACGCAAGCCTCTCTCTTGGCAGTTTTCACTTTTAGCTCCTCAGCATTATGGGGTGTTAGCAGCAGTTTCCCGCTGTTATCCCCCACCAAAAGGTAAGTTCTTACGTGTTCCTCACCCGTCCGCCACTGCAATCTTCTTTTTCTAGCAAGTAGAAAAAGGGATCTCGTTCGACTTGCATGTGTTAAGCATACCGCCAGCGTTCGTCCTGAGCCAGGATCAAACTCTCCATAAAATTTTTTCTTCTTTGCTGTTACCTAGTAGCTCTTGCTTTGTAGCAACTGCCAACAGGTAACAGCAAAGTTTTAAGTTCTCCTTATCTATGAAATCTATGAATAATAGCTATTGCTTTGTAGTTTTTACCTGTTGGCTGTTGCTTACGCGAAGCGAGAGCAACAGCTACAAAGTATTTACTACAAAGTCGCGATTCCTGCCTGCATATGCTTCGCATATGCTGACGACACCAACAGGTAAAAACTGGCTAGGCAAGAGCTACAAAGTACAAATTTTCATATTTTGGTTTTTTGAACATTCCTGGTTTTTAATTTAACAAAATTTTGAACTTTGTCAATTTTTGTTTTTTTATAGAACTATAATTTTTTTTATCATGAAAGAATCAAAGAAAGTACAAAATTTGTATTATTATTTTTACTATAGCTATCTATAGCTCTTGCCTGTTGGTTTTTACTTTGTAGTTGCGATCGGAGATCGCGACTTTGTAGCTGTTGCCTATTGGTTTTTACCAACAGGCGACTGCCAATAGGCAATAGCTACAAAGCAACAGCCCCTTTGAAGGCAAAGCTGCGCAAGCTTGCTTGCCTACCAACCTACTTCGTTGGTAGGTTGGTAGGTTGGAAGCTACAAAGTACAAATTCAAATCTGGTGGCGTTCATTTCAAAATAGCCGTAAGTCTGCAAAGTAATGATATGAGAATCATTAAACTCACTATCTACAAAAACGTTTACAGGCGGATAGTCAACATCTATGTTTTCTTTTTTTGTACTATAAACTATAAATAGCTCTTGCCTGTTGGCTGTTGCTTACGCCTGTAACGTCAGTTTTTACCTGTTGGTTACGCCTACATATGCCTGTTGGTTTTTACCAACAGGTAAAAACTTCGCATATGTTGGCGATACTTTGTAGCTATTGCCTATTGGTTTTTACCAATAGGTAAAAACTCTCTCGCCAGTAACGCAGAGCGTTACAGGCGTCAGCATATGCAGGCGTAAGCAATAGCCTAGCCAGTTTTTACCTGTTGGTATTTACCTGTTGGCTCTTGCCAACAGGCAAGAGCTACAAAGTAAAAACCAACAGGCAACGCTGGCCAGGTTGCGATCAAAGATCGCGACCAATAGGTAAAAACTACAAAGCAACAGGCAATAGCTATCTATAATACAAATGAATTATTTATTTGTTCATTTAAATAATAAATGGCTAAGTTCCGTTATTTTATTAGCTTTATTTATTTTATAATCGTGTAGAAGAAAGAAAATTCGAAAATAATTCAAATGCTTCGCCTGTTGGCTATTGCTTTGGAGCAATAGCTACAAAGTTACGCAGAGCGATACTTCGTAGCTGTTGCCTGTTGGTTACGCCTACATATGCTCCGCATATGTTGACGATACTTTGTAGCTCTTGCCTGTTGGCAAGAGCCAACAGGTAAATACCAACAGGTAAAAACTCTCTCGCCAGTAACGCAGAGCGTTACAGGCGTCAGCATATGCAGGCGTAAGCAACAGCCCCTTTGAAGGTAAAAACTGCTTCGCAGCTTCGCATCTGAGTTAAACGCTTTATTTATATAGGTTCAGTGTGTCTCAGCTACAAATACAAGTGTGTCCCAACTTGAGACACACTCTACCATATAAAAAAAGGCTTCAATCAAAATGTGTCTCTGCTTCGCATGCGAAGCTGTTTTTACCTGTTGGCTCTTGCTTTGTAGCAACAGCTACGAAGTAAAAACCAACAGGCAAGAGCTACAAAGTATCGCTCTGCGTAACCAACAGGCAAAGCTGCGCAAGCTTGCTTGCGCAGAAGGCAATAGCCTATTGGTTTTTACTTTGTAGCTGTTGCCTGTTGGTTTTTACTTCGTAGCTGTTGCTACAAAGCAACAGCCAACAGGTAAAAACTCTCGTCAGTTACGCAGAGCGTTACAGGCGTAAGCAACAGCCCTTTTGAAGGTAAAAACTACAAAGTAAAAAAAAACAAAAGACAGATGTTCGTAATATTACAAGTGAAGTTTTTGAAATGTATGGAATGTACAAATATTTTTATTCAAAAATTCAAATGAAGACATGTAATGTTACAACATTACATACAATGTTCAAACTTACTTATGTTTGTACTTTGTAGCTATTGCCTTCTGCGCATGCAAAAGGGCTGTTGCTTACGCCTGCATATGCTGACGCCTGTAACGCTCTGCGTTACTGGCGAGAGAGTTTTTACCTGTTGGCTATTGCTTACGCCTGCATATGCCGACGAGAGCAATAGCTACAAAGTCGCGATCACTGCCTGTTTTTACCTTCAAAGGGGCTGTTGCTTTGTAGTAAATACCAACAGGCAAAAACTGCGCATGTGTTTGTACTATTTATAGTACAAATTTATCGAGAATATAGTTTTCTGTAATGTTCATACATTACATTGGATTACCAGTTTTTACCTTCTGCGCAAGTAAGCTTGCGCAGCTTTGCCTGTTGGCTATTGCTTTGGAGTTTTTGAAGGTAAAAACTGACGTTACAGGCGTAACTGACGACACTTTGTAGCTATTGCCTGTTGGTTTTTACTTTGTAGTTGCGATCGGAGATCGCGACCAACAGGTAAAAACTTACGCCTGCATATGCTTACGCCTGTAACGCTCTGCGTTACTGGCGAGAGAGCAATAGCTACAAAGCAATAGCTACAAAGCAATAGCTACAAAGCAATAGCTACAAAGCAATAGCTACAAAGCAATAGCTACAAAGCAATAGCTACAAAGCAATAGCTACAAAGCAATAGCTACACAGCAATAGCTACAAAGCAATAGCTACAAAGCAATAGCTACAAAGCAATAGCTACAAAGCAATAGCTACAAAGCAATAGCTACAAAGCAATAGCTACAAAGCAATAGCTACAAAGCAATAGCTACAAAGCAATAGCTACAARGCAATAGCTACAAAGCAATAGCTACAAAGCAATAGCTACAAAGCAATAGCTACAAAGCAATAGCTACAAAGCAATAGCTACAAAGCAATAGCTACAAAGCAATAGCTACAAAGCAATAGCTACAAAGCAATAGCTACAAAGCAATAGCTACAAAGCAATAGCTACAAAGCAATAGCTACAAAGCAATAGCTACAAAGCAATAGCTACAAAGCAATAGCCTGTTGGTTTTTACCTGTTGGTTTTTACCTGTTGGTTTTTACCTGTTGGTTTTTACCTGTTGGTTTTTACCTGTTGGTTTTTACCTGTTGGCTATTGTTTACGCCTGTAACGTCAGCATACGCAATAGCTACGCAATACAGCCAACAGGTAAAAACTAGCTTGGTATCTAGATTGAACTTAGGGGGGGGGGGAGGGTGATACCGGCCCCGGATGCCTAAAGCATATTTTAACATGTGAAAAAAAAATTGCAACTTCTCTAAATCTCAAAACACTTTTCCTTCTGCGCAAGCAAGCTTGCGCAGCTTTGCCGGCAGAGATCGCAACCTGGCCAACTTTGCCTGTTGGCTGTTGCTTTGTAGCAACAGCTACAAAGTCGCGATTCCTGCCTGTTTCTTTGCGCAGCAAGCAGCATGCGAAGGCAGAGATCGCAACCCCAACCAGCTCCGCTGGTAGGTAGTTTTTACCTGTTGGCTATTGCTTACGCCTGCATATGCCTGTTGGTTTTTACCAACAGGTAAAAACTTCGCATATGCTGACGAGAGCAATAGCTACAAAGTCAAAACCAACAGGCAAAGCTACGCTGGGCTGTTGCTTTGGAGTTTTTACCTTACGCCTGTAACTGACGATAGAGGCGTAACAGGACTTCGTCTGGAACAAAGGACAAAGAGTCAATGTGCAAAAGAATTAGGTGTACCTATTATTTGGCTATTGCCTATTGGCAGTTGCCTGTTGGTTACGCCTGCATATGCTGACGATACTTTGTAGCTATTGCTCCAAAGCAATAGCCTAGCCAGTTTTTACCTGTTGGTATTTACCTGTTGGCTCTTGCCAACAGGCAAGAGCTACAAAGTAAAAACCAACAGGCAACGCTGGCCAGGTTGCGATCAAAGATCGCGACTTTGTAGCTGTTGCTACAAAGCAACAGCCAACAGGTAAAAACTGGCGTTACAGGCGCAACTACAAATTGGGCGAACGACGGGGTTCGAACCCGCGAGTGATGGAGTCACAATCCATTGCCTTACCACTTGGCTACGCCCGCCTTTGATTTTTCATACATTCTTTTGTTTGTACTATTTATAGCTATTGCTTACGCCTGCATATGCTGGCGAGAGAGAGCAATAGCCAACAGGTAAAAACTACAAAGTACAAATTAATGCATACAAGAGTATACAACAATTTGTACTATAGTACAAACAAAAGAAAAAAAAAAATACATTAATCTAAAGGTCTCATAGATAATACAGGTTCATCTAAACGGTCAATACCTTTTTCAAATCCAGCAGCAGCAGCACGTGCACGTCCAGCATGCCATAAGTGACCAACAAAGAAGAAGAACCCTAAAACAAAGTGTGAAGTAGCTAACCAAGAACGTGGAGAAACAAAGTTTACCGCGTTAATTTCAGTAGCAACACCACCTACTGAGTTTAATGATCCTAAAGGAGCATGTGTCATATATTCAGCAGCACGACGTTCTTGCCATGGTTGAATATCATTTTTTAATTTGTTTAAATCTAAACCGTTAGGTCCACGTAACGGTTCTAACCAAGGGCCACGAAAATCCCAGAAACGCATTGTTTCACCACCAAAAATAATTTCACCTGTTGGTGATCTCATTAAATATTTACCTAACCCAGTAGGGCCTTGTGCAGATGCTACATTTGCACCTAAACGTTGGTCACGTACTAAGAAAGTAAACGCTTGTGATTGAGAAGCTTCTGGACCTGTAGGACCATAAAATTCGCTAGGGTAAGCTGTGTTGTTAAACCAAGACATACAACAAGCGATGAATCCCATTAAAGAAATAGCACCTAAGCTATAAGAAAGATAAGCTTCACCAGACCATACAAAAGCACGACGTGCCCAAGGCCATGGAGTTGTATAGATGTGCCATAAACCACCTAAAATTTCTAATGTACCAATCCAAATGTGCCCACCAATAATATCTTCCATGTTGTCTACACTAACAATCCAACCATCACCACCAAAAGGTGATTTTAATAAATAGCCAAAGATCACAGCAGCATTTGTAGTTGGGTTTGTGATCACACGAACGTCTCCTCCGCCAGGTGCCCAAGTATCATACACACCACCAAAATACATTGCTTTCCATACTAGTAACCAAGCACCAATTCCTAACATGATTAAGTGATACCCTAAAATGTTCGTCAT
>NSMO01000003.1:0-117043 GCA_002588565.1 Coelastrella sp. UTEX B 3026 | reverse complement strand
TGTAGTTTTTACAAATAGGTAAAAACTACAAAGCAACAGCCAATAGGTAAAAACCAACAGGCAATAGCTCTTTAGAGTACAAATTTTTTCATTTATGCAAATCTTGAAAATTTTGTTCTTTATTAACAACCAAAAATTTTTTCTATTGAATTTTTAACTCTTCTGATATTTTTAACTCCTTAATTTTTCTGCTGATTTTTAGCAAATTTAACATTGAAAAGAATCTATCTATGAAAAATTTTTTTTTGCAGATAAGTACTAAAAAATCAAGAAAAGAAAAAATTGATAAAATCAAATAAACAATGAAATAAAACTCTAAAAACGATTTCGCTAGAATATTAAAAAGAAAAAAATGAAACTTCTAAAATTTTAAAAAACATTTTATAGTTTATTTGAAAAAAAGTAATATTTTTGAATAAAGTAACTACGTTACTTTACAAAAAAATTGATTCTCATGAAAAATCAACTTTGTTTTTATTTTTTATAAAGACAAACTTTTTGTAAAAAAGTGAGTCTATTTTTGTTTTTTTTGATTTATAGCTAAAAAATACTTAAAAAAAATATATTTTGTCTCCAAACATCTAAACAAAAAAGCAAATATTTTTAACAAAATGGATAACTGTTTTTTGTAAAGTGAATAAAAACTCATTAGAAAAATCAGCTAAAATCAAAAAAAAAAAACAAAAATAGACTCATTGAGATTTAAAAAAATTATAAAGAAGAACCTAAACCAACATAAGAACCATAGAAAAAGATTGCAAGAATAGCAAGAGCAGCTGTACCTACAAAAGTTCCAATTAACCATAATGGGATACGTCCAGTAGTTCCTGTATTAGACATAAAAAAAATATTTAGATATAAATAGAGAAATCAAGAAAATTTTTACATTCACTGAAATATTTTTCAGTCTCTAAAAGAAATTTTTTCTTCTTGGGAATCTTTAGATTTCTACAAATAAAAAATTTTTAAATACATTTTTCATTTGTAGAAAAAGATAGCCTGAAACAAGTTTTTCTATTCATTTTTACTTATATGTGCTTATTACTTTTGCTGTAGCTATGCCTAACTAGTAGATGGCTTGACAACTTTGTTTCTTCTGCCAGCTTTCACCTTTTGGTGACTGTTGCCTGTTGTACTTTGTAGCTTCTGCGCAAGCAAAAGGCCTGTTGGTCGCGATCCCTGCCTGTTTCACTGGCAGAGAACCCCAACCAGCGGAGCTGGTAGGTAGTTTTTACCTGTTGGCTATTGCTTACGCGAAGCGAGAGCAATAGCTACAAAGTCAAAACCAACAGGCAAAGCTACGCTGGGCTGTTGCTTTGTAGTTTTTACCTATTGGCTGTTGCTTACGCGAAGCGAGAGTTTTTACCTATTGGTAAAAACCAATAGGCAACAGCTACGAGGTAAAAACCAATAGGCCTTTTGCTTGCGCAGAAGCTACAAAGTCGCGATCTTGCGAAGTTTTTACCTGTTGGTAAAAACCAACAGGCAAAGCCTGCATATGCCGGCAGAGATCGCAACCCCAACCAGTTTGGTTTTTACTTTGTAGCTATTGCCAATAGGCAATAGCTACAAAGTAAAAATCAACAAGTCTACTAGTTTTTTTAAAAGTGCTTTCTTTATTGCTAAGCAAAGCTAAATGAATTTTCAAATAGGCAAGTGAAAAGTGTCAACTACGTATCTTTTTTGCTTTACAATAAAAGTGCTTAGAAAAATGCATTTTTTAATAAAATATTCTTTAACAAGATTAATAAAATAAAAAAGCTTTTCACTTTCTAAGCTTCCTTAATAATTGATATGTAAGTTTAAGGAAAATGAATAAAAATGAAAACTATAATAAAAATTACACGAATGTGCTCAAAATTTGACTACTTATTAATGAATAAAGATACTAGAGATTTTTTTCGTAAATATTAACAAAAAAAAACTTTTAATCTTATAATTAAGTAAAATGGGATAGGTCCATCTATTTTTTTCTATTTAATAATGAACAAACAAATAGAAAAAAAAACTATTTTTTTTGAGCTTCCTTAAATTTTAGTGAAACATTGTCATTTTTTAGAAAAAAATACATTCTAAAAAAATTATTCATACTAAAATTTTTTAACGTCTTAATAGAAACATTTTTTTTTTATTTAGGAAATTTTTTTATTCAAAATAATAAAAATACAAATTTTGTAAAATAAGTGGATTTTTACAAAATTTTTTGTTCTAGTGAATTTGTACTCTAAAGAGCTATTGTCTGTTGGCTATTGCTTACGGCTGCATATGCTTCGCATATGCTGACGAGAGTTTTTACCTATTGGTAAAAACCAATAGGCAACAGCTACAAAGTAAAAACCAATAGGCCTTTTGCTTGCGCAGAAGCTACAAAGTCGCGATCTTGCGAAGTTTTTACCTGTTGGCTATTGCTTACGCGAAGCGAGAGCAATAGCTACAAAGTATCGTCAGTTACGCCTGTAACGCTCTGCGTAACCAACAGGCAAAGCCTGCATATGCCGGCAGAGATCGCAACCCCAACCAGTTTTTACCTGTTGGTAAAAACTTCGCATATGCTGACGACACCAACAGGCAATAGCTACAAAGTAAAAACCAACAGGTAAAAACTCCAAAGCAATAACCAACAGGTACAAACAAAAGTAAGAACATTCTTTCATTATGAATGGATGATTCAAAAATCAATTAAACTTTTTAAAAAAATCCTAAATATTTTTCATAAAAAAGCTTAATGAAAAGTTCTTAGGCTTTTCATTTTTTTTATGTTTTTATTGTCTTGTGTTGTTTCTAATAATTCGTTTCGCACCCACTTAACCAAATAAAAATAACACCTAATTGTCCAAAGTGAGCACTAAAAACTTTTCTTGAAATTTCTTCTAAATCACTTGTATGACTATCAAAATCATGAGCATCAGCATGAAGATTCCAAATCCAAGTAGTAGTGTTTGGACCTTTTGAAAGAGTTCTTGAAAAATGTCCTGGTTTAGTTGGAATTCATTGTTTCTTTTTAGTCTTTTTTTTAAGAACTTTTTGTTTTTTTCATGACCATGACTAGAAAAACTTATTGACTTTATGTGTTTTTTTCAAATTTTTATTTCTTTATTCTAGCATGCGTTCATAACTTTTAAACTTGTTTAAAAAATTCTGAGAAAAGTTATAAAAAATGAACAATTTTTCCTAAGAACCATACGTGCTCTTCTCAAAGCTTATGGCTCTTATACTCATTGTATTAAAAATTCATTATTGTTAAACATTCATTAATTTTTAATGTTTTTGTATAAAAAATCAAAAACTAAATAGAAACAGTTTTATTCTAAAATATAAAATATTTTTTATTATAAACTAAAAATAAAAAACATCAAAAAACAAATATTTCTTTAGTTTTGCTTTTTAGTTTTTACCTGTTGGTAAAAACTAAAAAGCAAAACTAAAGAAATATTTTATGAAAAAATCAAAGAATAAAAATTTTTTTTATTCTAAATTTTTTAGAAAACAAAGTTTTATAGAGCGTTACCACGAGGTAATACTTCTTCAGGGAATACTAAACGTTCGTGTGGTTGGTCTTGTGCAGCCATCCAAGCGCGAATCCCTTCATTTAAAAGAATGTTCTTAGTATAGAACGTTTCAAACTCAGGGTCTTCCGCAGCGCGAATTTCTTGTGATACGAAATCATAAGCACGTAAGTTTAAAGCTAAACCTACTACACCAATAGCTGACATCCATAAACCAACTACAGGTACTAGTAACATAAAGAAGTGAAGCCAACGTTTGTTAGAGAATGCAACACCAAAAATTTGAGACCAGAAACGATTTGCTGTAACCATAGAATAAGTTTCTTCAGCCTGTGTTGGGTTAAAAGCACGGAAAGTGTTTGCACCGTCACCATCTTCAAATAATGTGTTTTCAACAGTAGCACCGTGAATAGCACATAATAAAGCAGCTCCTAATACACCAGCTACACCCATCATATGGAATGGGTTTAAAGTCCAGTTCAAAAGTATACTTTAAATAAAATTCAAAGTTCTCTTTATTTCTAAAGAATATCGGACTATATAATAAATTTCAAGTTTATTCCCTGCCAAAGGCAGCGGAGCAGCTTGTGTTCCGCAAGTTTTTATTTGTCTTTGCATCTTAAAGGAAAAAACAACTCTGCCTAGCCTAAGGATTGTTTTATAAATAAGCAAAAGATCAAAACTTTGTTCAGTCTAGCTTGAAAGAATAAAAAGAAATTTCCAAGCACTTTTTTGTAAGTAAAACAAAAAATAGTCTCTGCACTTTTTTTACTTTCTTTTGTTTGCTCTTGCCTGTTGGTTTTGACTTTGTAGTTGCGATCTATGCTGGCATATGCCTGTTGGTTTTTACCAACAGGTAAAAACAGGCAGGAATCGCGACTTTGTAGCTATTGCCTATTGGTTTTTACTTCGTAGCTGTTGCTACAAAGCAACAGCCAATAGGTAAAAACTCCAAAGCAATAGCCAACAGGTAAAAACTACAAAGCAAGAGCCAACGGGTACCTTTTGTTTTTACTATTTATAGTAAAAATTTGTAACTACAAAGTACAAATTTGAAGTAAAAAGAAGTTCATGATTTTTTCGCGGAGCGCGCGGAGGCGGAGCACAAAAATTTTTCATGAATTCACTTGGTTTTTCAACAAATTTTTGAATTTGAAGTCACTCGATGGAATGAAAACCTTGGAAAAATAAGCGATAAAAGCTAAAAGTTACCTTCAAGCAGTGGACTTTATCTTCAATCTTCACAGAAAATTTGAGTCTTGCAAAGCAAGAATTTCAAAAAACAGATTTTTTCTCTTTTCATATATTTTTCTAGCACAACAGAGTTGCGAACAGAGTTGTGTAGGCTGCTACGCTAATGCTCGTTTTATTGCTTCACGTCTTCGCCTCGTCAGCATATGCGAAGTTTTTACTTGTTGGCTATTGCTTTGGAGTTTTTACCTATTGGCTGTTGCTTTGTAGCAACAGCTACGAAGTAAAAACCAATAGGCAATAGCTACAAAGTCGCGATTCCTGCCTGTTTTTACCTGTTGGTAAAAACCAACAGGCATATGCCGGCAGAGATCGCAACTACAAAGTAAAAACCAACAGGCATATGCTCCGCACAGGCGTAAGTTTTTACCTATTGGCTATTGCTTACGCGAAGCGAGAGCAATAGCTACAAAGTAAAAACCAATAGGCAACAGCCAAAATTATTCTGTTTGTTTTTGCTCAGGAAGATTGATGGAAGTAAAGTCTCTGAACCTACCTGTTTTTTCATCTCGAACATAAGAAGCACTTTTTTCAACAATACGATTATACCCACAACATCGAAGTCCAGCCAGTTTTTGAACGTTTATAATTAAAAAACGTTGTTGTTGAATAAGACTTATGTTTTGGACAATAAATACAAATTTCAGAATGAATATTTTCATATTTTCCTGAAACAAGTTTATGTTCACGCTCTTGAACTAAATCTAAAAAACGATCAAAAGATTTTTCTTTATATGTTTTTTGATTTTGAACAATTTGTTCGAAAGTCAGGGTCGGTTGATGATTTTCATCAGAAATTTTCCTTTTGTTCCATTCACAATCAACATTTTTCCAATGTTGTTCAACAAAAGCGTCAAATTGAGCTCGTGTGTTTCCTCCATTTCCATAAATAGTATGAAACTGTTTATGAACAGAAGCACATAAAAGAACACCATTTGAAAGATCAAATCGTTCATCAGGAAAAGTATTCCATGCATTTAAATGGTGTGCTTCAAGAGGCCCAACATTTGTACCTGTTAAAGCACAACAAAAATTCCATGTTTGGTAAACTCCTTGCACCCAAGCAGCGTAGAACTTTTCTTCATGGATTTGAACCCTTCTTTTTCCATGACCATGTTTATAAGAAGGATGATTTTCACCTGTTCGTCCTTTTAACCACGATACATAATTCTTTTTTTTTCCTTTTAATGAAGCGGAAATTTTTTGACGAACTTCAGGCGGCCTTGGTTCACGTTTTTTGTTACCAAGCGGATTACTTTCTTGTTGATTTTTAATTTTGTTTTTTAAAATTTCAATATTCATAAAAAATTTTTATTCAGTAAAATTATAGCAACCAGAAATAGTTTCCCATAAAAATTCAAAAAAGTCCAGCTATGTAAAAAAATAATTTGTTGAAAAGAATAGAATATATTAGAAAATTTTTGAGATGTTTCATCAATTTTTCCATATTTTTTTTCCGTATTTAATCCATTTTACAATGGAAAATCACCTTATTTTTTATGAAACGGAAAATTGCTGCAACACCAAAACTTGGAGCAAAGAACCAACCAGATTGTCCTAATGGGTAAATTAAGAAAACTGAAACAAAAACTGAAATTGGTGCAGAGAAAGCAATAGCGTTGTATGGACGTAAGTTTACAGAACGAGCAATTTCAAATTGACGTAACATAAATCCAATTAAACCAAAAGCTCCATGTAAAGCAATAAATGCCCATAAACCACCTAATTGACACCAACGAGTAAAATCACCTTGTGCTTCAGGACCCCATAAAAATAATAAAGAGTGAGCCATACTGTTAGCAGGAGTTGAAACAGCTGCTGTTAAGAAGTTACAACCTTCTAAGTATGAAGAAGCTAAACCATGTGTATACCATGATGTTACAAAAGTTGTACCAGTAAACCAACCTCCAAGTGCAAAATAAGCACAAGGGAAAAGAAGAAGACCTGACCAACCTACAAATACAAAACGGTCTTGACGTAACCAGTCATCTGCATCATCAAACCATGTACGTTTTTCTTGATATGTGCTACCAATCGCAATAGTCATTGCGTGATCTTCAAAATAATTTTATAGAGTTCATCTTTACGTAAAAAATTTGTAGAAAACCTATTTATGTTTTTTATTATAACACAATTTAAAAAATTACAAAAATTTAAACATTTTTTTATTTTTTTATAGAAAACGTGTTATAGAGTCAAAGCAAATCAAACAGTTGTCATTTTATTTTTATAATGGTAACCTTGAGAATATACATAAGCTAGCTTTTGTTTGTACCTGTTGGTCGCGATCTTTGATCGCAACCTGGCCAGCGTTGCTGGCTAGGCTATTGCTTACGCCTGTAAAAACTGACGTTACAGGCGTAACTGACGACGCTTTGTAGTTTTTACCTGTTGGCAATAGCTACAAAGTAAAAACCAACAGTCAATAGCCTATTGGTTTTTACTTTGTAGCGATTGCTCTCGTCAGCATATGCGAAGCATATGCAGGCGTAAGCAATAGCCAATAGGTAAAAACTACAAAGTACAAAAAATTTATTGTTTAATGCAAAGAGAGCAAACAATAAGAATGTGCCTAATCTTTTAACAAAAGAATTTTTTTTCACTTTTTGTTATTATTCGGAAAGGGAGGGATTCGAACCCCCGGTGACCGTAAAGCCACGCTGGTTTTCAAAACCAGAGCATTCAACCACTCTGCCACCTTTCCAAAAGAATTTTTTTGTTTATTATAACAATAATTTAATGAAAAAATCAACTTTGATTTTTTGTTTTTATTTCAATCGTTTCTATTTGATCAAATAAAAACAATTGAAATAAAATATAAAAAAAAAAACGTTTTTTTGTCCTTTTCAAAAATATTCTTTTTTGATTTTAAAAAACATTCTTTAAATTATTGTTAAAAGTATATACATAAACTATACCAAAAATTAAGAAAATTTATTTACTACTTTTACTACTTGAAAACGAGCTTTTGCTCTTTTGTATGCAAAATTAGCTTCAACTTTTTGTTTAACACCTTCTGCTTTTTCTAAATTTGCTTTTGCAATTTCAAAAGCATTTTTTGCTTCTTCAGCATCAATAGTTTCAGCTGATTCAGCTTCATTTGCTAAAATTGTAACTTTATTTTTTTTTACAACAGCAAAACCACCCATTAAAGCATAAGAATTCCATTCTTCTTTTGTACGAACTAACATAGCACCAACGTCTAAACCTGTAATAATAGGTGCGTGATTTTTTAAAACACCCATTTCTCCAGTTTCTGTTGGTAGAATAATTTCTTCTGCTTGACCATTCCAAAAAGGTTTTTCTGGAGTTAAAATTGAAATTTGTAAACTCATAAAAAAATTTTTATAAAACAAAGTTTTTACTTGTAAATATTCAGAATTGTACGTAAATGAAGAGAGACTATTTTTCTACTTTGTAGCTGTTGCCTTCAAAAGGGCTGTTGCTTACGCGAAGCGAGAGTTTTTACCTGGTGGTAAAAACTCCGCATATGTTGACGATACCAACAGGTAAAAACTCTCGCTTCGCGTAAGCAACAGCCCTTTTGAAGGCAATAGCTATCTTATGTTTTTACTATTTCTAGTAAAAACATAAGATAGCTTTTCGTCATAAAGCAAATATTAAATTAGACTTGTGAAACAGCGTTTAAAATAATTTGAGGTCGATTTGAATACATTGCATTATTTGCTGCAATTTTATGTAATTCTTCTCGTTTTTTCATTGCATTTCCTTTCTTTTCATAAGCATCTAAAATTTCTGTTTGTAATTTTACAACCATACTTTTTGCTGATTTTTTTTCACAAGATTCTAAAATCCAACGTAACGCATTTGCTTGTCCACGTTCAACTGAACGTAAAATACTAGGCACCATTTGGACTGAACCAGCTCTTCGTCTTGGTTGAACTTCAACTTTTGGCATTACATTTTCTAATGCTGTTTCAAAAACTTCAACTGGATTTTTTTGTGTTGTTTCACCAATATTTTGTAATGTATTATAAACAATTTTGTATGCTAGAGATTTTTTTCCATTTTTCATAACACGGTTTACTAGCATATGAACTGACATGCTGTTATAAACAGGATCTGGTAAAACCACACGTTTTTTCTTAATTGGGCGGCGAGGCATTTTTTATTTTAAATTTTTTAACTTTTAAACCTAATAGACAAAACCAATAATGAATGAAAAAATTCATTTTTAAGCGGGACTGACGGGACTCGAACCCGCAACTTCCTCCGTGACAGGGAGGTGCTCTAACCAATTGAACTACAATCCCATTTGTAAATTTTTTTAGCTTAGCTAAGAGTAAAAATTTTTGCTATTGACTTGCTCTTGTTTGTACCTGTTGGCTGTTGCTTTGTAGTTTTTACCTGTTGGTCGCGATCTCCGATCGCAACTACAAAGTAAAAACCAATAGGCAACAGCTACAAAGTCGCGATTCTTGCCTGCATATGCTGGCAGAGATCGCAACCTGGCCAGCTTTGCCTGTTGGTTACGCCTGCATATGCTGACGATACCAACAGGTAAAAACTGGCTAGGCAATATCTATTTATAGTACAAATTAAAAACAAGATCAATTTTTCTCTTTGTTGCTTTTGTTATTTCGGATTTTGTTTGGATGTGAAACAAACAGCCTCCTTACCTGTCAGTCTGACTTCGCATGCTGCTTGCTGCGCAAAGAAACAGACTGACAGACTATCAGAGCTATTGCTTTGGAGTTTTTACCTGTTGGCTGTTGCTTTGTAGCAACAGCTACAAAGTAAAAACCAACAGGCAACTGCCAATAGGCAATAGCTACAAAGATCACAACTTTTTTGTACATAATTAAATTTTTCATTTATTCTAACTTGTTTATTTATTTTTTGCAATATTAGAAAAATAAGTTTTTCTTTCTAAACAAAAAACTTTAAACTGTGTGTACAATTTACAATTTTTGTGAGCTTCAACAGCTTGAATTAGGGGTAAAAATTTATTTAGAAACTCGTACATCTGTATCTTGAATACATGCGTGTTTCAATTTTATAGATTTTGTTGATAAAATTTTTTGGCGTTTGATGATTCTCAATAAATTCGTTTAAAAAACGTAAAAAAGTTGTACAGTTTTTCTTCAAGTTACGATATTCACGATTTAGTCGACTTACGCAAACGCAAGCTCGTTCTTGTAAAAACCCCCTATCTCTGAGTCTCAGTCATGGGCGAGAGCATCAATCGGTCTTTTCTTCCCATTTTCAGCGACATAGCATTCTGGAGGTCTTAACAACAATGTTAAAACAAGCAACCCTCTTACAGCCAAAGCACCGTTTTTTTCTCGACTTATTTGTTTTAAAACGAATTTCGAGTTCGTCAGAAAATGAATCTAATAAATCAACATTTATAATAATATAATAATATGTAATTCTTGTTTTCCTTGTAGTAAATACTTTGTAGCTATTGCTTGTTGATTTTTACTTTGTAGCTGTTGCCTGTTGGTTTTTACTTTGTAGCTGTTGCCTGTTGGTTTTTACTTTGTAGCTGTTGGTTTTTACTTTGTAGTTGCGATCGGAGATCGCGACCAACAGGTAAAAACTCCAAAGCAACAGCCCCTTTGAAGGTAAAAACTTACACCAGCATATGCTTACGCCTGTAACGCTCTGCGTTACAGGCGAGAGAGCAATAGCCAACAGGCAAAGCTGCGCAAGCTTGCTTGCGCAGAAGGTAAAAACTACAAACTCCAATTTTTGAAGGATTCACTAACACATTTTCATGTTGATTTGGAAAATAAGTGCCTAATTTCTCTTCTAAATGAAAGAAACCAGAATCAAGCTTAGTAATGAGTTGTCCAACGACATAAAATTCTCCCATAATTTTTTAAAATTATGGGAGAATAAAAAAATAAATATATGTTCAACTTCGCATAAAAAATTTTTTTGCAAAGTTGAACATATAAAAAAACTTTTCTAAATTTGTACTATAAATAGTACAAACAAGAGAAAGTTTAGAAAAGTTGTTCATTTGTTTTATCCAACAGCAATAATACGTGCTAAGAAGAACGACCAAGTTGTTGCAATACCACCTAATAAGTAGTGAGCAACACCTACAGCACGACCTTGTGTAATACTTAAAGCACGAGGTTGAATAGAAGGAGCTACTTTTAATTTACTGTGAGCCCAAATAATAGATTCAATAAGTTCTTGCCAATAACCGCGGCCACTGAATAGGAACATTAAAGAGAAAGCCCATACAAAGTGCGCACCTAAGAACATTAAACCATAAGCTGAAAGCGCAGAACCATACGATTGGATTACTTGAGAAGATTGAGCCCAAAGGAAATCTCTTAACCAACCGTTAATAGTATTAGCACTTTGCGCAAAGTTTCCACCAGTAATATGAGAAACACCATTAGCAGTTACAGTTCCCCAAACATCAGATTGCATTTTCCAGCTAAAGTGGAAAATAGCAATTGATAGCGAATTATACATCCAGAAAAGGCCTAAAAATACGTGGTCCCAAGCAGAAACTTGACAAGTACCTCCGCGACCTGGACCATCACAAGGGAAACGGAATCCTAGATTTGCTTTATCAGGGATTAAACGTGAACTACGAGCAAATAAAACACCTTTTAATAAAATTAAAACAGTTACATGAATAGTGAATGCATGAATGTGGTGAACCAGGAAGTCAGAAGTACCTAATGAAATAGGCATCATTGCTACTTTTCCACCTACAGCTACAACATCTCCACCCCAAGTAGCACTTGTTGCTGATAAAGCAGTAGGTGCTGTGAACTGTGGTGCTAAGAAATGAGTTTTTTGAATCCACTGTGCAAATACAGGTTGTAATTGAATAGCTGTATCTGAGAACATATCTTGTGGACGACCTAAAGCACTCATAGTGTCGTTGTGGATATATACACTTTGTTAAAGTTATTTTGTTGCTTTCCCTAGTATTTATAGAAGAATGTCACTCCGGTTGTTGCTTTGCTTTTTAGTTGCGCAACTTCTTAAAAAGTGCGACTTAGTTTTTACCTTTTGGTAGCGATAGCCTTTTGGTTTTTACTTTGTAGCTGTTGCCTGTTGGTTTTTACTTTGTAGCTGTTGCCTGTTGGTTTTTACCAACAGGCAACAGCTACAAAGTAAAAACCAACAGGCATAGCTACCTACTCCTTCTGCGCTAGCGCAGCAGTGCGCTAGCGCAGGGGTGTGCCAAAAGGTAAAAACAAAGCTATCGCAACCTTGCACAACTTCGTTGTGCTGGGCTGCTAGCGAAGCAAGCTGGGGGACAATCGCAGTCCTGCTTAGCTACGCTAAGCAGCGTAAAAACAAAAAGCACAATTTTGTTGTGCTACTACGTAAAAGCTGAAATTGTGTGCTTAAGCTCACTTTCTCTATACCTGGAGCAGCTTTTCTGTGATAGCAAAAAAGCTTAAATAACTCAGTTATTTCAAAAAGCTAATTTCAATAAAAAGAAAAAGTTTTAAAATAACTTCTTTATTTTTTTAATAAAGGTCAGACCATATCTTTACTAAATTTTATTCTTGCTTATTTTTTAGCTGCTCAAAAATAAGCAGCTAAAAAATATGTAAGCTTGCTTCCATTCTCTTGCCCAGTTTTTACCTTTTGGTAGCGATAGCCTTTTGGTTTTTACTTCGTAGCTGTTGCCTGTTGGTTTTTACTTTGTAGCTGTTGCTCCAAAGCAACAGCCAACAGGTAAAAACTCTCGTCAGTTACGCAGTGCGTTACAGGCGTAAGCAACAGCCCAGCGTAGCATAGCTACAGCTACCTACTCCTTCGGCGCTAGCGCAGGGGCTGCGATCGTCCCCACCGCTGCGCGAGGGGTGTGCCAAAAGGTAAAAACTGCTGCTACCCTGCCGCAGTGCGCTAGCGCAAGCGGTGAGGCAACTTGCTTTCGACTGGCTATGCAAGGCTGAGATAAAGGAGCACAGCAAAAATTGAAATAAATTATTTAGTAGTCTTTTTAAAGTAGCTTTTTTAGAATAAATAAGTAAAAAAAAGCAGACTTATTGGTCGTTCGGCCATTGCCACATGATTTCCCAATTTTCTTGTTCAAAACGATTGCAAAATTCTCGACGTGAAATTACTGACCAACTTTCAAGATTTTGAAACTTGAAACGTTCAGAAAGAGTAGATGCACTATAATTACCTCCTTCTTCAAACAGATTTGCATGAGCTTGAGTTAAATAAACACGGTTTTCGACTAAATATAAAACGAAAGGAAGAGTTTGAAATTTTGAAGGCATATCTGAAATATCATCGTTATTTAATAGTATATAATCTGGATGATTTTCTCTTAAACGTTTACGAATAAACTTTGGATACGTTCCTTCTCCAATTGCTGCTTTGTTAATGCTTTCATAATAATTTCCTTTAATTATTATTGGACTTGAGATACGAGAATATCCAAGACTAGGTTTCAAAATAGCATAAACACCTGGTTGTTTATAATTTGCATAAGCTTGTTCTTTTTCTTTTATATAAAGATTTTCATCATTTAGATTAGGAAAAAACAAAGCTTCGTCAACAATTTCAAGTGAAGGTAAAACAACGTTTTGATATGGAGTTAAAGGATAAAAGTTTATGTTATTGTAAGTATTTGAAGCATTTTCACGAACTAGTTGTCTTTCTCGTTCAAGTCGAACTTCACGATTTACCCATTCTGAGCCTATATGCATTATTCTAAATACAAAATCTTCAGGTCCGAATTTATTCCAATCTTGAACAAATTTAGAAGTATGATTTTGCTTCATCTCATTTTTTAACTCATTAGGTAAAACTTTAAAACGATTTAACAAATTACTTGTTTCACCAACATAGATAAAACCTGTAGAAGTTGATTCTACGCAATAAACTCCTGCAACTTTATATTGATTTAAATTTGATTTTAATGTTTTAAATGAAACAAGTTGAGTCATTCTATTATATAAATCAAATGTGAGTTTAGCATACTTAAAAGGGAGAAGGGTCAATGAATGGTGAAAAGTTTTTTGAACAGTTTTGATTAGTTCTTCATTGTTTTTTAAAGAAGGTAATTGAACAAATGTGTCTTTTGAGATATGCAAAAGAATTGGCTCATTAGTATTCTGTTCGAACATTTCAGCTTTGTTGCTATCGTTTGAATTTTGATTTGGTTGAAAATTTTTTAAACAGGAAAAATTTGCTGCGACGTTGTTGCCTGTTGGTTTTTACCAACAGGTAAAAGCAGCTTTGCCTCGCCCCGTATTTACTGGACAAAGGCTGAGAAAAAAAGTTAGCACTTGGCATGGGATTGACTTGAAAAGCAACGCAAAGCAGCTTATGACGAATGTCATAAGTTTGTTCTGAACTTTTTTTAGCAGCTTTTTTTGTTTTTTCCCATATTAAAAGACTTTTCCACACAGCTCTTTTTACTGTGTGGGGACTATACGTTAATCCAAAACTGTGGAAACCTAAGAAAATACAAACCCAGTTTAAGTGTGAAATAATAGCATCACGGTGACGAATTACACGGTCTAGTAAATTGTTATAATTATTTGTAGGATCATAATCACGAACCATAAAGATAGCAGCGTGAGCACCTGCACCAACAATACAGAAACCACCAATCCAATTATGATGTGTAAACAATGAAAGTTGTGTTCCATAATCTGTTGCTAAGTACGGATATGGAGGCATTGAATACATGTGATGAGCTACGATAATAGATAATGAACCAAATAATGCTAAATTAATAGCTAACTGAGCATGCCAAGAAGTTGTTAAAATTTCATAAAGACCTACGTGTCCTTCTCCAGTGAACGGACCTTTGTGTGCTTCTAAAATTTCTTTCATTGAGTGCCCAATTCCCCAATTTGTACGGTACATGTGACCAGCAATTAAGAATAAAACAGCAATTGCTAAATGGTGGTGAGCAGTATCACTTAACCAAAGACCACCTGTAACAGGGTTTAACCCACCATTGAATGTTAAGAAATCACTATATTCACCCCATTGTAAAGTGAAAAACGGTGCTAATCCTTTTGCAAAACTTGGATATAAATCTTGCATAATTTGACGGTTTAATAAGAATTCATGTGGTAAAGGAATTTCTTTTGGATCTACCCCAGCATCTAGTAATTTGTTTACTGGTAAAGAAACGTGAATTTGGTGACCAGCCCAACTTAAACTTCCTAAACCTAATAAACCTGCTAAATGGTGGTTTAACATTGATTCTACGTTTTGGAACCATTCTAATTTTGGAGCAGCTTTATGATAGTGGAACCAACCAGCAAAAAACATAGCTGCAGCCATAACTAAACCGCCGATAGCTGTAGTATATAATTGTAATTCACTAGTAATACCACTTGCTCTCCATAATTGGAAGAAACCAGAAGTAATTTGAATACCTTGGAAACCTCCACCAACATCACCGTTTAAAATTTCTTGACCAACTACAGGCCATACAACTTGTGCACTTGGTTTAATATGAACAGGATCACTTAGCCAAGCTTCATAGTTTGAGAAACGTGCTCCGTGGAAATACATAGTTTGGTTAAAGAGAAAGAACCCTTTTTCTATACATCTTAAGAAAAAAAGAACGTTTTTTTCTATTTCCCAAAAAATCCGTACATGCAATTTGCACTGCATACGGCTTTCATTCGTGTTTTTTATTTTATTAATTATACTAAGTTTCTTTTTCATAAATGAGAAACTTTGAAAATAACTTTATTTGTGTTCTAAATGGGTTACCTAGGACTCGAACCTAGAACTTATCGGTTAAAAGCCGAGTACTCTACCATTGAGTTAGTAACCCTAATTCTTACTTATTTTTTTTTACTTTGTAGTTACGCCTGTAACGTCAGTTTTTACAAGCGCAAGTTTTTACGCTATTGGCTATTGCTTACGCCTGTAACGCACTGCGTAACTGACGAGAGTTTTTACCTGTTGGTAAAAACCAACAGGCAACAGCTACAAAGTATCGTCAGCATATGCGAAGCATATGCAGGCGTAACCAACAGGCATATGCCGGCAGAGATCGCAACGACAAAGTAAAAACCAATAGGCCTTTTGCTTGCGCAGAAGCTCCAAAGAAACAGCCAACAGGCAATAGTTATTTATAGTAAAAATTATAGTACAAAAATAAAAATTCAATTCACAAACATTTTTCTGAAGATTTTGTATAAAAACAAAAATATATTTCATCTAAAGATTAAAATTTGCTTCTAACAAAGAATGCAAAGACATACACATTGTTTTTTTTAGAAAAAGAAAATTCAAAAACTTTTCTTTTTTATGAATGAATTTTGAATATAATACCAAAAATTTTTTGTTTTTTCAAGATTTTTGTTTTTTTTAGCATAACTTTGTTTAAAATTAAAAAAAAGAAATTTAGTAAAAAGATTGTGAAAAAACTCTATTTTTTTTTCACAATCTTTTTACTAAAATGAAATTAAAGATTTCCACCACGAGCAGATAATAAAACAACCACTAAAGGTCCTGCTGCAAGAATTAAAATTAGACTAGTAAGTTGAAGAACAATTTCAAAATTCATAAAAAAAAAATAATGAACATAATTTTAGAAGAAAAACAATCAAAACAGTGAAAGAATTTTTGTTGTTTATATTATTTTGTTACACAGCTTAAGCTGTTAGAATGAAGTTTACGCTTCGCAGCTTCGCTACAGGAGGACTACAAAACATTTTTTATTTTTAGTCCTCCTGTAGCGAAGCTGCGAAGAGTAAAAAAAATTAAGCATTAACAGCTTCTTTTGCTGCAAACATAATTTCAAGTGTAATGAGTTTTTTTTCATTTTGATGAGCAAACTTTTCTACATTTCTTTTTACTTTTCCACGCACAAACCCAGGAATGCGAGATAATTCTTGTAAAGCTTCTTTTGACCATTCTAACTGCGCATGAGAATGGTTGGTTTTTATATTTTGTTTCATTTTTGTGTCGTGACCATTAAAAATTTCAAGAAGATGATCTTCCATTCCAAGTGTAAATGAATTATATACTAAATCTGCTAATTGATTTGTTCCTTCATAACCTAAGAAAGGTCGATAACCTAATGGGAAATTTTGAATATGTACAGGAGCAGATATGACTCCACAAGGAATGTCTAAGCGTTTTCCTACATGACGTTCCATTTGTGTGCCAAAAATAGCAGCTGGTTCTAAACGTGCAATCATATCACCAACTTGTGTATGATCTTCTGTTATTAATATTTCATCACAAAATCCTGTTACTTGTTCTCTAAACCAATCTGCATCATGTTTACAATAAGTACCAGAGCAGACAACTTGAATACCCATTTCACAAGCTAAAATTTTAGTCATGCAAGCAGCATGTGTAGCATCTCCAAAAACAACTGCTCTTTTTCCAGTTAAATTTTGACAATCGATAGATCGGGAAAACCAAGCAGCTTGAGACACAAATTGTGTTTGTTCTTTAATATATTTTTGAAATTTTTTTTCTATAGAATTTTCAAACCTAAAAGTTTGTAGAATTTCTGATTTTAAAAGATCTTCAATTTCATGAATAAATTGAGCTGTATTTAATATTCCCATTGGAGTTGTTGAAATAAAAGGCATTTGAAATTCATTTTTCAAATACATTGCTGTCATTAAACCAATTTCACGATAAGGAACTATATTAAAATGAGCTTTTGGAAGATTTTTAAGATTTGTAACATTCCCTCCTTCAGGAATAATTTCATTAATTTCGATACCTAAATCTATTAATAAACGTTTTAATTCTCGACAATCATGTAAATTATGAAAACCTAATGTAAAAATTCCTAAAATATTTGCTGAAATTTTTTCAGTTTTTGAAAAACAAAAATTTTCTTTTTTTGCTTTTTCAATATAAAAACGAACAATTTGTTCCAAAGTACGATCTGCAGCTTGAAATTCATTAACACGATAATGATTGACATCTGCTAAGAGTACATCAGATTTGCTCTCGCTTCGCGAAGGAGAGTCTTTTAAAGTGAATGCACGATTTACAAAATTTTGTAAATCTTCTTGCAAAATACTAGAAGTACATGTTGGTGTTAATATTATTAAATCTGGTTGTTCTTCTTTATCTTTTCGAGTAATATTTTCAACTACTTTTTCTTGTGAACCTCGAGCTAATACATGTCTATCTACAATACTAGCTGTGACAGGAGTAAAATCTCTTTCACGTTCTAACATAGAACGCATTACATTAAAATAGTCGTCTCCTAACGGAGCATGCATAATAGCATGCACATTTTTAAAAGAACTGGCTACTCGTAATGTTCCTAAATGAGCTGGACCAGCATACATCCAATAAGCTAATTTCATTTTTATTTAATTTGTATTTTTTATTTATAATTCAAACTGTAAGATATATTTTATCATAAAAAAAAACTATTTTCTAATTTTTTTCAGAAGTAAAATGAAAAATAATATTATTTGATGGTAGCTTTTGTTTTTACTTTGTAGCTGTTGCTCCAAAGCAACAGCCAACAGGTAAAAACTGGCTAGGCAATAGCTATTTATAGTACAAATGAAAGTTTTCTGATAATTCAATTGTTAACATATTAAATATGCTAAGAGAACGCAAAGCCGCTAATGAAGCAAGCAGTTTGTTTCACTAACAAGCTAGAGTTAGGCAATTTTAAAATGATCAATAGTAGACTTTTTTCCAAAGTACATGCGTTGTTTTTACCTTTTGCCTGTTAGCTACGCCTACATATACTCCACATATGTAGGCGATGCCAACAGGTAAAAACTCTCTCGTCAGTTATGCCTGTGTCGTCAGCATATGATCTGCATATGCAGGCGTAAGCATATGCTGGCGTAAGTTTTTACCTGTTGGCTGTTGCTTTGTAGCAACAGCTACAAAGTCGCGATCCCTGCGAAGCAGAGATCGCAACCCCAACCAGCGGAGCTGGTAGGTAGCTTTGCCTGTTGGTTTTTACTTTGTAGCTGTTGCTCTCGCTTCGCGTAAGCAACAGCCAACAGGTAAAAACTACGCTGGGCTATTGCTTTGGAGTTTTGCCTGTTGGTAAAAACCAACAGGCAACAGTGTTTAGCAAAACAAAAATCATTAGCACTCGATTTTTTAAAAAACTATTGCTTTGTTATTTGCTTTATTGTACACATAATTTATAAATTTAAGATTGCTATACAATTTAATTCAAGTAGTCACAAATGACTTATGTTGCTCATTTTTTTCTGCTTGTTCATATTTTTAGAAAGTAAATTTCATTTTTAAAAACGTAAATTTACTTTCTAAAAAATTTTTTAAACAAAAAAAAAAAATGACAGAAGATAAAAGTTTTTCAACAAATTTGACAAAAAAAAGTCTATAAAGTATATTAATAAAAAAACAAAAAAAAAGCACACGCAGGATAGAGCAGTCTGGTAGCTCGTGGGGCTCATAATCCCAATGTCGCAGGTTCAAATCCTGCTCCTGCAAAAAATACATTTAAAAGATTTTTATTTTCATCTTGGTCCTTGTGAATTCTCAATCTTCTTTTGATTTTAGTATATTAAAAAATAAAAAATGTCACATATTGTTAAAATTTATGATACTTGCATTGGTTGTACACAATGTGTACGTGCTTGTCCATTAGATGTTTTAGAAATGGTGCCTTGGAATGGTTGTAAAGCAAATCAAATGGCTTCAGCACCACGTACTGAAGATTGTGTTGGTTGTAAACGTTGTGAAACTGCATGTCCAACTGATTTCTTATCAGTTCGTGTTTATTTAGGTTCTGAAAGTACTCGCAGTATGGGTCTTTCTTATTAAATGTTTATTAGAAACTTTCTTTCTATTTAGTTAAATGCTAACAAGTTAGTTTGTCTAACTTGCTAGCAATTCTTGCAGGCGTAGCCAACAGGCGGAACTGACGACGCTTTGTAGTTTTTACCTGTTGGCTATTGCTTTGGAGCAACTGCCAATAGGCAATAGCTACAAAGTCGCGATTCCTGCGAAGCAGAGATCGCAACTACAAAGTAAAAACCAACAGGCTATAGCCAACAGTCAATAGCTACAAAAAAAGCTAGGTGTCGCCAGCTTAACTAGCATTATTTTATTTTTGCTGCTAGACAATTTCCTTTGAAAAAAAGTAAGCTGAGCAAAAGTTTTGCTTTCTTCTTTTTCAATGAATATTTTTTGAAAAATAAAAAACAATAAAAAGTTTGTAAAATTCGCTTCTAACTTCTTTTTTCTTTTTTAGTTATGAATACATTTGATAATGAAAAAATCATTTTTTAAAATAAAGAAAAAATGAATTTTAAAATATATATAAATAAATTTTATGTTAACAATTACAAGTTATGTTGGCTTGCTTTTTGCAGCTTTAGGTTTTACTTTAGGTCTTTATTTTGGTTTAACAAAAGTTGTAAAATTAATTTAATAATATTCACTAGTATTAAAAAATTTTATTTTTTTCTGAACTTTTATGTTCATACTATAAAAAATGAAAAAAAAAATAGTTTTTAACTATTTCTTTCTATTTTTTAGAATAGTTAAAAATTATTTTTTTCATTTTTGTTTTCAACAATCTTCAAAATTTTTTAGAATATTGATTCTTAAAAAAAAGAATGATAAAATCAAAATAAAATTCTGTTATAACAAAATACACAAGCACTCTTTTGTTTGTACTTTGTAGCTATTGCCTATTGGCAGTTGCCTGTTGGTTTTTACTTCGTAGTTGCGATCGGAGATCGCGACCAACAGGTAAAAACTCCAAAGCAAGAGCTATGAAGAGTAAAAATTAGGTTTTTTAGTAAACCTTAACAAGCATAATAAAAACAAACAAATGGCATTTGTCCTATAATACAAAGTACAAACAAAAAAAATGAGCAAAAGTGGGCAGATCATAAAATTAGTGATAGATAGTTTAATAATTCTTGATTGTAAATCTTTTACAGCTATTGCTAGACTATTTACAGTTTGAAACAGAAAATTTCTGTTCAAAACTTAACTAAAAAAATTTTAAAAACATAAATTTCTTATCCTCAGTAGCTCAGTGGTAGAGCGGTCGGCTGTTAACCGATAGGCCGTAGGTTCAAGTCCTACCTGGGGAGATGTTGTTTTTTAAACAAAAAATTTATCAGAAAATAATCCGTAATTTAGAATATTTGCATTTTTCATTGAGTTTTCTTAAAACTCATTTTACTTACTAAATAAAGTAGAATCATCAATTTGTATATTAAAATTCTAGTGAATATTACATATATCAGAATATTTAAAATTTTTTTAGTAAAAATGAGTAAACGAAACGTAAAAAATATTAAGTTATTTTAGCTTTAATAAAAAAACGCTTTGTAGCTCTTGCCTATTGGCAGTCGCCTGTTGGTAAAAACCAACAGGCGACTGCCAATAGGCAAGAGCTACAAAGTGTCGTCAGTTACAGGCGTAACCAACAGGTAATAGTTTAGACGTTAAATCAACTAAAAAATATATAGAAAATAATAATTTGAAAACCATTTTTTCTAACTTTGAATTCTGCAACTTATTTTGCTATTAGTTTTTTAGAATAATTGTGAGTTTTGCTTATTTCCTTAAGAACATTGTTTTTAAACACTTTTTTGAGTTTCTTGCTTTTATCAAGCTTAATTTTGCTTTTCTTGAACTCTATCTTAATGCTTAATGACATGCGCAGATAGAGCTCTTTGTAGCATAATCATCAATTATATACTAGTTTGCAAAAGCATCAAAAGTTTTAGAAATTTACACCACCTTTTTGTTCTATCTTTTGTTTTTACTTTGTAGTTTTTACCTATTGGCTGTTGCTTACGCCTGCATATGCTTGGCATATGCTGACGAGAGCAACAGCTACAAAGTCGCGATCCCTGCCTGTTTCTTTGCGCAGCAAGCAGCATGCGAAGGCAGAGATCGCAACCCTGTAATAACTGGGCTATTGCTTTGGAATTTTTACCTGTTGCCTGTTGGTTTTTACCAACAGGTAAAAACTCTCGTCAGTTACGCCTGTAACGTCAGCAACAGCCAACAGGCAAAAGGCAATAGCTATTAATAGTACAAATTATAGGACAAAAATTGCTTAGCTAATTCTCAAATTACAAAACTCTAATAAAAATCAAAGAGAAAAAATGAAAAAAAAATAAATATTATGGAAAAAAAAAATATAACAAAACAAAATTTTAGAGTAAATAAAAACTCAAAAACACAAAGAGAACGTTCTCTTTTAAATAACAACATGATTAAACCAAATTTACAACCAGGTGATTTTTTAACAGTAAAAATTAATGCTTTAGGTGCAAAAAATATTGGAGTAGCTGAATTAAAAAATGGATATACTGTATTAGTACCTAATACTAAATGTGGTGAAAAAGTTCAAGTAAAAGTTGAAAAAATTGTTTTGCCTACAGTTGGAAAAAATTTAAATTCTTTTCCTAATCAAAAAATTAAATATGTTATTGCACGTTTAGAAAATTCTGTTCAAAAAACTTCAAATTTTGAACAAACAGCAAATTCTTTAAAATTTGATTTTCAAGTTGGTCAAAAATTCAAAGTGAAAATTGCAAAAAAAGGACCAAAAAATTCAGGATTAGTTCCTATTTCAAAAACTTTTGTTTTAATTGTTCCTAATACAAAAGCAAAAGTAGGTGAAAAAGTTGTTGTTGAAATTCAAAAAATTAAACAAAATTATGCTTTTGCAAAACCAGTTTTTTCATTAAGTCAATCTATGAATGAAACAACAAAAAAACAATTAAATACATTAGAAAATTTAATGTATTCACATGAAAATATCGGTCAACAATTGCATATTGTAATTCCTTCATCAGTAAAAACATTTTCTCAGTACTTTGTTCTAAAAGTAAATGGAAGATTAGTTTTTGTAAAAAAATCATTAGGTGTTCAAATTCAAGATACAGTAAAAATTCAAATTCAAAAAGCTATTAAAAATTTTGTACTTGCAAAAATTTTAAAAATTTCACCTATTTCTTCTCTTGAACAGAAATCAATGGAAAAAGAAAGTCTTCAAAAAATGATTAACTCAAGCATGCATTTTGGAGAAAAAGCTATTCGCTGTAATGCAAATATGAGAAAATTTATTTGGTATAGAAAGAAATATAATAACTCTAACGAACTTTTTTCTTTAAAACAAAAAATTGCCTGCATGCAAGCATGCAAAAAAAAACCAATAATCAAACGTGGTCGTCATATTTTAAATGTTTTAAAAACACAACGTTGTTTCCATCAAGCATTAAAACAATTAGCAAAATATGCAGCAAAAGGAAAAACATTTTTATTTGTTGGAACAAAAAAACCAGCTTCTTCATTAATTGCAAAAACAGCATTATTAAGTAATACTTCTTTTTTTGTTAATACACGTTGGTTAGGTGGAATGTTAACAAATTGGAAAACAATTTTAAAATCAATTTCTCAAATTCGTCCAATTTTAAAACAAAAACAAAAAATTCTTCAAAAAATTTTAGAAAAACGTCAAAAAATTCAACATCGTCTATTTAATAAAATTTCTTTATTAAGAAAGAAAAGTCAAAAATTTATGATGAAAGGAAAATATTTAATTCGACAAATTCTTAGTTCTAAAAACTTCTTGATTGACAGAAGTCAAAAATTAGTTCAAACAAAAAATGATCTTCTAAAAACTGGCGTAGCTTTATTGAATGTTTCAAAGAAATTAAAAATGAAAAAACTGCAAATTTTAAAACAAATGCAACAATTAGAATTAAGCGCTACAGAAATTTTAAAACAAAGACAACAATTAAAAAAATACATGTACTCAAACATTACAAAATTTGATGAAATTTCTCAATTCTTTGCTATTGGACAAGAACTTGTTCAATTAAAAAAATCACTTGAAACACAAAGTGATAAACAATTTGTAGCAATTTCTTATGAAAAACTTTTAACAACTAATCCAACGGAACAAAGGGAACAAAAGGAACAAAGTATTCCGAATCCTTCACAAGAATTGTTAAAAAAAATGATTTCTCTTGTTTCAACATTAAGAAAAGAAGATATTCAGTTTATTCCAACAAATCGTTCTAAATCAAATGAAAAAGTTGAAGATATTGATGGCTCTACTACAGTGCAAAATAAAACTTTTCTTTTAAGTAAATTTTTAACGAAATTTATTTTATTTTTACCTTATTTAAAAAATTCTATGCAAATTTTAAGTTTACGTTTCAATGAGCAAGAAAAAATGTTTGCAGAATTAAATTCTACCTTTGCAAAAATTATTGAATCACAAAATGCATTAAAACAGCTTTTTAAAAAAATTGTTTCTCAATTAACTGTTGTTTTTTCAAAATTTATGAGTCAAAAACAAAATTTTCAAAAATTCCAAAAAAATTTAAAAATTTTCACATCAGAAGAACGTTTATTAAAATTCTTACCAAAATTAAAATATTTACCAACATCACAAACAAAAATGTATGAAATTGTTAAATTATTTATGAAAAAATTTGTAGATCCTAAATTAAGTTATCCTATGGAACAAATTTATGATCAAAAATTAAAATTTACTTCTAAAAAAATGGCAGCTACACGTAAACAAAAATGGCAACGTTTAGAAAAATATTTTGGTGGAATTACAAAAATGTCAAAAATGAATACAAAACAAATTTCTAAAAATGTAGCTATTATTATTGGTCAACAAGAAGAAATGAATGCTGTATATGAATGTCGAAAATTAGGAATGAAAATTTTTGCTGTAGTTGATACAAATTGTAATCCAAAATTAGTTGATCATATTATTCCTGCAAATGATGATTCTAGAAACTCAATTAAATACATTTTAGGTGAAATGTTAACTTATATTCGATTAGGACAAAAATTACGTAGAAAAGTTTCTCTTCGTGCAAAACTTCAAAATATGAAAAAAAGACGTTTTGCATTAAATTAAATTCTTCTTTCTGCGCAAGCTAGCTTGCGCAGCTTTGCCTGTTGGCTATTGCTTTGTAGCAATAGCTACAAAGTCGCGATCTTTGGCAACCCTGCGTAGTTTTTACCTGTTGGTCAAAACCAACAGGCAAAGCTACGCTGGGCTATTGCTTTGGAGTTTTTACCTGTTGGTAAAAACCAACAGGCAACTGCCAATAGGCAATAGCTACAAGGTCGCGATCACTGCCTGTTTCTTTGCTTCGCAAGCAAGCAGCATGCGAAAGCACAGATCGCAACCCCAACCAGCGGAGCTGGTAGGTAGCTTTGCCTGTTGGTTTTTACTTTGTAGTTGCGATCACTGCCTTCGCATGCTGCTTGCTTGCGAAGCAAAGAAACAGTCAGTGATCGCGACTTTGTAGCTATTGCTCTCGTCAGCATATGCGAAGTTTTTACCTGTTGGTGTCGCTTCGCGTAACCAACAGGCATATGCAGGCGTAAGCAATAGCCTAGCCAGTTTTTACCTGTTGGCTATTGCTTTGTAGCAATAGCCAACAGGTAAAAACTGCGCATGTTAAGACAATTTTTTATTGATTTCCATTATTTAATAATGAATAAAAATTACAGTATTATATTTTATTAAAATTTAAAATGAAAACTTGTTTGAAAAAAGAAGAAATTAGAATATAATAATAAATTATAAATTTAAATGGCTGAAAAAAAAAATAAATTATGAATTTATCTCGCTCTAGCTCTGCTAACTCCGCTAACGAAGCGAAAAAAAAAGCAATTCTTACAAATGAAAGAAAAAATAATGAATCTCATTTTACACATGATCGTCCACAAAAAAAGAAACAAAAGAAATTAGTTGATATGGAAGGCTTAGTAACACATAATTTATCAAATGGAAAATTTCGATTAAAACTTGAAAATGGTGTAGAAGTCATTGGTCACTTATCAGGAAAAATTCGTCAAAATCGAATTAAAATTGTTGTTGGAGATAAAGTAACAGTAGAACTCAGCCCATATGATTTAACGAAAGGTAGAATAACTTACCGCCATCGTTAAAAAATATTTTTATATTATTTTTTATGTTGTAATGTTTCTTTTTTTGCAGAAAAGAAACATTACAATTTTTTGTTTAAATTTCTTCATTTTAATAAAAGAAATTTTAGTACAAAAAGTCAAATTTTTATCTAAAATAGAAAATTTAAAATAAAGAATTATATTTATTTTTAAATTCTTTTTAAAATATTTTATTTATGATACAATAAAAATATATTGTGTATTTGCTTATTACTTTTATAAATAAATTTAAGAAAACAAAAAAATGAACTTTTGAACTCATTTGTAGCTATTGCCTGTTGGCTATTGCTTTGGAGTTTTTACCTATTGGTAAAAACCAATAGGCAATAGCTACAAAGTTACGCCTGTAACGCTCTGCGTAACTGACGATACCAACAGGTAAAAACTCTCGTCAGTAACGCAGAGCGTTACAGGCGTAAGCAACAGCCCAGCGTAGTTTTTACCTGTTGGCTGTTGCTTTGGAGCAACAGCTACAAAGTAAAAACCAACAGGCAAAGCTACCTACCAGCTCCGCTGGTTGGGGTTGCGATCAAAGATCGCGACCAACAGGTACAACAGACAAAGCTGGCCAGGTTGAAACGTAGTTGCGACCAAGGAAGTAAGCAAGCAAAAGGCTTGTTAAGGTCATGACAACGTGACAAAGTTCTTTGAATTTGTTTCTAATAGGCAACTAACTAGTGAACCTTTCTATTTGTACTCTAAAGAGCTATTACCTGTTGGCTATGCCTGCATTCATTGCAACATTGTACAGTTGTAGTTCAAAGTAGGCAAGTTTTTACCTGTTGGCTGTTGCTTTGGAGTTTTTACCTATTGGTAAAAACCAATAGGCAAAAGCTACAAAGTATCGTCAGCATATGCAGGCGTAACCAACAGGCAAAGCTACGCTGGGCTATTACTTTGGAGTTTTTACCTGTTAGTAAAAACAAACCAACAGGCAACAGGTAACATCAGTTATATGCTTCGCATATGCCTGTTGGTTTTTACTTTGTAGCTATTGCTCTCGCTTCGCGTAAGCAATAGCCAACAAATAAAAACTGGCGTTACAGGCGTAACTGCGCAAAAAACTAAATTTTCCATAAAAAAGAAGAAATTAAGTAAACAAAAATTTTTTATTCATTAAAATCAATGGGCTTACCTTGGTATCGTGTACATACAGTAGTTATTAATGACCCAGGGCGATTAATTTCTGTGCATTTAATGCACACTGCATTAGTTGCTGGTTGGGCTGGATCAATGACACTTTTCGAAATTGCTGTTTTTGATCCTTCAGATCCAGTATTAAATCCAATGTGGCGTCAAGGTATGTTTGTTTTACCTTTTATGACACGTTTAGGTGTTACGCAATCATGGGGTGGATGGACAATTAGCGGTGAAACAGCAACAAATCCAGGTATTTGGAGTTATGAAGGTGTAGCAGCTTCTCATATCATTTTATCTGGTTTATTATTCTTAGCTTCAGTTTGGCACTGGGTTTATTGGGATTTAGAATTATTCCGTGACCCAAGAACTGGAAAAACTGCATTAGATTTACCAAAAATCTTCGGTATTCACTTATTTTTATCAGGTCTTTTATGTTTTGGTTTTGGTGCTTTCCACGTTACAGGTTTATTTGGACCAGGTATTTGGGTTTCAGATCCTTACGGTTTAACAGGAAGTGTTCAACCAGTAGCTCCATCTTGGGGAGCAGATGGTTTTGATCCATTTAACCCAGGTGGTATTGCAGCTTAGTAATATGGGTTGCCTTTACTGAAAGGTAAAGAAAATAACTTCGCTATATGCTGGGACGTTTCGTTTGTTTTTTTCTTTAAGGCAGTTTTTGTTTCATTTCTCATTCTTTTGTTTGTACCTGTTGGCTATTGCTCTTTAGGGTACAAATTGAAATGTTCAACAAAATTTGAAAAAAACTATTTTCAACTTTATGAAAATCGCCTCAAGTCCTAAGTTGAAAAATACTTAGGGAAAATCTTCGAGGAAGACACAATCAGCAGGAAACTTGAGTTTGTTTTTCTCTTTTTCTTTTAAAAATTTTGCGCTTCGCTAGGGCTCCTCCCAGCCCTAGCAAGAAAAAAAGAAAATCATGAAAAAATTTAATGAAAAAATTATTTATTATGAAAAAAATTTATTTATTATGAAAAAAATTATTTTAATAAAGAAAAAAAAATGTTTAAAATATTCGTTTTTTAAAGGATCCTCAGAGACTACACGCGAAGCACCTTTTTCAATTTTACAAAAAAAAACACACACAACTTCTTTTTTTGAATTTGATGATTATTTACGTGTTGCACCATTGCATAAACGAAACCCAAATTTACGCTTTTTAGAATGGTTCGTAGGATTTACAGAAGGAGATGGGACCTTTTCCGTTCGAAAAGGCTCGAATGGGAAACCACGTCTTCTTTTTGAAATTTGTCAAAAAGATCCAAAAGTACTTTATTTGATAAAAAAGACACTTGGTTTTGGTTCTGTCAAAATATCTAAACGAAAAGGCAAAACTTATTGGGTTTATAAAATACATTCAAAAAAAAATCTTCAAAAAATTCTTTTTTTATTTAATGGAAATCTTGTTTTAACAAAAAGAAAAATGCAATTTGAAAGATGGTTAAAAGCAGCTAAATTATGGAAATGTTTGCCAAGTCCGTTTCAAAAAAAAAATTTTTCACGATTTGTTACTGTTTCAACAAAAACTGCTTGGTTAGCAGGTTTTATCGATGCTGAAGGCTGTTTTTACGCAACATTATCAACGCCTTCAAAGCGTTCAAAAGTTTCAAGAAGTATGAAACAAAAATTTCATATAACACAAAAAAATGTGTATGATGAAAAAGATGTTCTTCAAAAAATTGGTATTTGTTTCAAATCAAAAGCAAAAGTTTCAAAAGCTTATTCAAAAGGAAAACAAAAACGAATTACGAATAAAACAAAATATTTTCGTATTGAAATGAGTTCGCTTGAATCACATCAACTTTTGCAACAATATTTACAAAAGTTTCCATTAAAAACGCAAAAATGGATAAATTTTTGTCGATGGTCACGAGTCGTTCAAGCACGACAAATGGGTTATCATCTTTGTGAACAAAATTTACCAAGATTAGAAAGATTGTGTAGATCAATAAATGCATTTACAAAAAATTTAGAAAAAGAACGTTGAAAAAAAATTTTGAAAAAGGTTGAAGATATAGTCCACCCCTTTCTTTATTTCTTTTTGTACTTTGTAGCTATTGCCTATTGGTTTTTACTTTGTAGCTTCAAAAGGCCTGTTGGTTTTTACTTCGTAGCTGTTGCCTGTTGGTTTTTACTTTGTAGTTGCGATCGGAGATCGCGACCAACAGGTAAAAACTCTCGCTTCGCGTAAGCAACAGCCAACAACAGCCAATAGGTAAAAACTCCAAAGCAATAGCTCTAAAGAGCTATAGCCAACAGGTACAAACTCATATGGAAAGGGTTGCATCACATTGCAGCTGGTATTTTAGGTGTATTAGCAGGATTATTCCACTTATGTGTTCGTCCTTCTATCCGTTTATACTTTGGTCTATCAATGGGAAGTATTGAAACAGTATTATCAAGTAGTATTGCTGCTGTTTTCTGGGCAGCTTTTGTTGTTGCAGGTACTATGTGGTATGGTTCAGCAGCTACTCCAATTGAATTATTTGGTCCAACTCGTTATCAGTGGGATCAAGGGTTCTTCCAACAAGAAATTCAAAAACGAGTTCAAACAAGTCTAGCAGAAGGTTCGTCACTTTCTGAAGCTTGGGCAAAAATTCCAGAAAAATTAGCTTTCTATGATTATATTGGAAACAACCCTGCTAAAGGTGGTCTTTTCCGTACAGGTGCTATGAATAGTGGAGATGGTATTGCTGTAGGATGGTTAGGTCACGCTGTATTCAAAGATCAAGAAGGTCGTGAACTTTATGTTCGTCGTATGCCTACTTTCTTTGAAACATTCCCTGTTTTATTAATTGATAAAGATGGTGTTGTACGTGCTGACGTTCCTTTCCGTCGTGCTGAATCTAAATATAGTATTGAACAAGTTGGCGTTTCTGTTACTTTCTATGGTGGTGAATTAGATGGATTAACATTTAATGATCCAGCAACAGTTAAGAAATATGCTCGTAAAGCACAATTAGGAGAAATTTTTGAATTTGATCGTTCAACATTACAATCTGATGGTGTTTTCCGTAGCAGTCCGCGTGGTTGGTTCACTTTCGGTCACGTTTGTTTTGCTTTATTATTCTTCTTTGGACATATTTGGCATGGTGCTCGTACTATCTTCCGTGATGTATTTGCTGGTATTGATGATGATCTAAATGAAAGTTTAGAATTTGGTAAATACAAAAAACTTGGTGATACAAGTTCTGTTCGTGAAGCTTTCTAATTCTTTTTTTATTGGCGATTTTTGCTTTGTAGCTTCCAACCTACTTCGTAGGTAGGCAAGCAAAACAAAGTAGACAAGAATAGCCAAAAAATCAAAAATAAAAGTTTATTTTAGTTTTTAGATAAACTTTTACTATTTTACTTCTTTACTATCCTCTTTCGTTCATTAAATGAAAGAGGATAGTAAAGAATACTAAAGAAATTTAGATTTTTATTTATATTAAGAAGTTTTATTTTTCTTGCTAAAAGAGTTTTCTATGAAAATCTAATAGAAAATAAGTTTTTAGATCAAAGCAAAAATAAAAAAAACATTAGAATTGTTAAAAATGTTTGCTTTATTTTTTTTTTGCTACTTAGGCAAAGAAATTTAAAAAGCAAATTGCAAAAAATTTTATTAACTAGCTTTACTTATGTTTAGTAAGCAAAACAGGGAGCTAGAAAAAGTGTTTTTAGCTGCTAGTTTTTCTACTACTAAAAAACTGCTAAAAGAATTTAATGTAATAAAGAGAACATATTTTAAGAAGATGGGTCTGGATTTTTCCAAGCAAAAGAATTTTGTGTTTTTATTTTTCAATAATATTCAAAGATGTGCAAGAACTCTCATTTTTTTTTGAAATAGATTTGCTTTTAGCAAACTCCTTTTTTTAAAAAAAGCTGCTTCATTGCATAAAGTTTTTGCTCTAAATAAATCTATATTTTTATTTTGCATTTTTGCAAGTAATACTTTAGAAATTTAAATAAAAATTGAAAAATTCATAGACTCAGTCTAAAAATACAAAATTTGTAATTATTATTCTCAAAAATCAAAATATTCATTAACCACATTTCATTTTATGGAAGCATTAGTTTATACTTTTTTATTAATTGGTACATTAGGAATTATCTTTTTTGCTATTTTCTTTAGAGAACCACCACGTATGGTAAAATAATATAAAATTTTCTTTTTTAATGAGTGAAAGAAAAAATACAATTTCTTTCACTCATTTGTATAAAGCAAAAATTTTTGTTGTTTTTTTTAATGTTTACTAAAAATTTGGTAAAAAAACATGTACGAGTTTGTAATTGTTTTTCTAACATGTTAATCTTTGTACTATAATAGCTCTTGCCTGTTGGTTTTTACTTTGTAGCTATTGCTCTCGCTTCGCGTAAGCAATAGCCAACAGGTAAAAACTTACGCCTGTAACGTCAGTTACGCCTGCATATGCTTCGCATATGCTGACGTTACAGGCGTAACCGACGAGAGCAATAGCTACAAAGTAAAAACCAACAGGCATATGCAGGCGTTACCAATAGGTAAAAACTACAAAGCAACAGCCTAGCCAGTTTTTACCTGTTGGCTATTGCTTACGCCTGCATATGCTTCGCATATGCTGACGAGAGCAAGAGCTACAAAGTAAAAACCAACAGGCAACGCTGGTCAGGTTGCGATCTCTGCCTTCGCATGCTGCGACGAAACAGGCAGGGATCGCGACTTTGTAGCTGTTGCTACAAAGCAACAGCCAACAGGCAATACATACAAAGTACAAACAAAAGTTACTGGAAAATTGTCTTTTTAGAAAAATTACAAGTGAACACAAGTGAAAAAGCCATCAAATTTGTATCATTAAATTTAAACGTTTTACTCTGCTTGTTGCTCTTGATTAAAAAAAAACGTACTTTTTAATATAAAAAAGCATAAGATTTTTTAAGTTCTTATACTTTAAAAAAATTCTCGTAACAAAAATCTAATCTTCATGTTCTTCAAAAGGATCTCTCAATTTTTTAGATGGAGGTCCAAAACTAACATAAACCGAATATCCTGTTGCACTTAATAAAAGAAACCATAAAAAAAAGGTAAAGAAAAAAGCAGGACTATCCATAATTTTACTATTTAGTAAAAGTTTTTAAAATTTATTCTCCAATAATTATATTATGACAGAAAGTAAAAAAAATCAAAATTTATTCAAAAAAATGGCAACTGGAACTACTTCAAAAGCTAAATCAAGCTTCTCAGATGCACTTCAAGAACCAGGTATCGTAACTCCTTTAGGAACTTTATTAAGACCGTTAAACTCTGAATCTGGGAAAGTTTTACCTGGATGGGGAACAACTGTTTTAATGGGTGTTTTCATTGTACTTTTTGCTGTATTCTTATTAATTATTTTAGAAATTTATAACAGTTCTTTATTATTAGAAGATGTTACTATGAGTTGGGAAAGTTTAGCTTCTTAATTCTTGTTGATTTGTGTGGAAAATTTTTCACTGATACTTTTGATGTTTGCTTCTTATTCATTTAGATAAAAAACTCAAATTTACTTGTTTTTCAAGTGAATATTCATAAGTTTTAGCAAGCTGTTTATACTTCAAAGTATCTTTCAACATATATTTTTATTTTTTATATGTAATTTTATAGAAGTGTAAACTTTTTTTATATTTATTTTTTAACAAATATATATAAAAAAAATTAGTTAGAAAGAAAAATTCTTTCTTTTGTTTTTACTTTGTAGTTTTTACCTATTGGCTATTGCTTACGCCTGCATATGCTTCGCATATGCCGACGAGAGCAATAGCTACAAAGTCGCGATCACTGCCTGTTTCACTGGCAGAGATCGCAACTTGGCCAGCGTTGCCTGTTGGTTTTTACTTTGTAGCTCTTGCTTACGCTTGCATATGCTGACGAGAGCAAGAGGTACAAAGTAAAAATCAACAGGCAATAGCTATTTATAGTAAAAATTTATAAAGATAACTAGCTAATTTTTTAGATTTTATTTTTTATAATAAAAATCTCACTCTGTTAGATGTTTAATGAATTTTTTCCTTTATTCTTAAGTAGAACAAACTTTACGAATTTTCTAGTTCATAGAGTCTACTTAATCCACAAAAATTTGTTATTTTTTAAAACATTAAAAGTATTGTTTTAAGCTGTTTATAAAAAAAAAAACTCATAAAATATTTTTTTTTTATAGAATTGTTTAAAATAAACAAATTATAGAATTAGATAAAATTAGTTTCAAGTTGAACTAAATTGCTTTAAAAAAAATTTTGTAGCAAAAAAAAAGTTTTTTTCTCTCTTTTTTTTCTTGCTCGCTTTTTCGATTTCTCGATTCAGTAAAAATTTGCTAACTTCTCTGACTCATTGACCAGTTTTCACCTTTTAGTGCCAACCTACTTTGTAGCTGTTGCCTGTTGGTTACGCCTACATATGCTCCGCATATGTTGACGATACTTTGTAGCTATTGCTCCAAAGCAATAGCCAACAAGTAAAAACTCTCGTCGGTTACGCAGAGCGTTACCTTTTGGCAATAGCTAAAAACTGGCAGGTAAAAGCTGCAATTAAGAGGAACTGGCTATTTAGTAAGTTTTAGTTAGTTATTTTGCTCTTTGCTTCTTTGCTATACATCTGATTTATTAACGAGCAAACAGCACTTTAAAAGCTGACAATTCGGAGAAATAACCAAACTGCTTACAAAAAATTGTTATTAATGTAGTAACTATTTTTTCAGCAATTTTTAAAAAAAGTCAAAATCAATTCTTTCAAGAATCTTATGGAATCTATGTATTTAATTTTAGCAAAATTACCAGAAGCTTATGCTCCTTTTGATCCTATTGTAGATGTTTTACCAATTATTCCTGTATTCTTTTTATTATTAGCTTTTGTATGGCAAGCATCTGTTAGTTTTAGATAAAAAAGAAAGCTTAATTAGTAGAACATTTTTTCTTTTTTCATTAGCAACTTTAGCTTTTAATGATAGCTAAAGTTGCTATAAACACAAAAATCGTATTTTTATGAATTTTTTATTATTCTTTGTAGTTTTTACCTATTGGTTACGCCTGCATATGCCTGTTGGTTTTTACTTTGTAGCTATTGCCTATTGGTTTTTACTTCGTAGCTGTTGCCTGTTGGTTTTTACCAACAGGTAAAAACTCTCGTCAGCATATGCGAAGCATATGCAGGCGTAAGCAACAGCCCCTTTGAAGGTAAAAACTCCAAAGCAATAGCCAACAGGTAAGAGCTACAAAGTAAAAACCAATAGGCAATAGCTACAAAGCAATAGCGAACACATAAAAATTTCGCTATTGCTTACGCGAAGCGAGCGAAGCGACATTGAGTATGCTACCATTTTCATTGTTTTTTGAAATAAAAATTCAAACAAAATTAAAAAAGTTTTTAAACAAAAAAAAAGCTTTAAACTTTTAAAGTTCCCAGTCTACTGATTTTATTTTTTTCACTTTTGTTCAATTACTGCCTTGTTTAGCCTTCTTGCAAATTCAACCTATTTGTTAAATAATGAAACCGACTTAACAATACAAACAGCAACTTATTTAGCGACCAGTGACAAGCAATTATAATTTAAAGTCATTAAGCTAAGTATACAATTTTTTCATGTATAAAGTTAATAGTCAAACGAACGCTTTTCACTTTTGCTCATTTTTTTAATACTTTAAGTTAGCAAATACAAGCGAACAAACAATAAACTATCTGTAAAGCTTTTGTTTATATTGCGAAGCAAGGCAAAACATTCTATTAAGCTCTAGCTCTTAGTAAAAATTTGTACTTTGTAGCTGTTGCCTGTTGGTATCGCTTGTAACGACAGTTACGCCTGTAACGTCAGCATATGCGAAGTTTTTACCTGTTGGTGTCGCTTCGCGTAACCAACAGGCATATGCTGACGTTACAGGCGTAACTGACGACGCTTTGTAGTTTTTACTACAAAGTAAAAACCAACAGGTAAAAACTTCGCATATGCTGACGACACTTTGTAGCTATTGCTCTCGCTTCGCGTAAGCAATAGCCAACAGGTAAAAACAGGCAGGGATCGCGACTTTGTAGCTATTTCTCCAAAGCAACAGCCCTTTTGCTTGCGCAGAAGGTAAAAACTACAAAATACAAACAAAAGGCAGTCTGAACGCAAAATTACAAAAAAACACAAGTCAATGAATAAAAATCAAATAAAAGCTAAAACAATTCTTGTATAAAAATGTTTTAAAATTTTATTTAGCGAATTCTAAATTAAATAATGAGGAATACTTTTTTGTTAATAAGAAAAAAAGCATTCCTCATTATTTAATTTAGAATAAAATTTGTTATTTCTAAAAAAAGCTTATGAAGACAAAACAAAAAAAAACAAAAGTTTATAAATTTTCTTGTTTTTCATTAGCTGAAGAAGTATTTGTATTTAAAACATATTTTGCTAAAAATAATGCTTGAGTAGCTTTTTTTGTTACTTTTTGTTTCCAAACATTTTTGCGCATATTTTTTTTAGATTTAGATGTACGTTTTTGTTAACCTAAAATTTCTTGAAAAATTCATCCATAAAGGAGTTGAATTTTTTTTAATTTCGGCTTCAAAACCTTAAATCATTTTTTCAAATTTTAAGGCTTTTTTTACTAAAGATAAAGAACATTGAATATTTTTTTTATTATTTAAAAAAAAATCAATAAGAAGGATAGTTTTATTTACACTTTCTTATGTTTGTATTAGATAATACAAATTATCCCGTGCAGCGCTGCAGCGCAGCAGAGCGCTTTTTATTTAACAGACATTACAAATTTTAAAAAAGTATCAGGATCACAAATTGCTAACTGTGCTAAAACTTTTCGATTTAATACAATTTTTGAATTTTTTAATGCAAATAAAAATTCACTATAATTGAATCCATAAGCACGAATAGCAGCATTTAAACGTGCAATCCAAAGACGTCGGAAATTACGTTTTTTTTTGCGACGATTTGCATATGAATAGCGTAAAGCTTTCATATTTTGTTGATTTGCTGTTCTAAATAATAAAGAAGCAGCACCACGAAAACCTTTTGTTAAATTTAATACTTTTTTATGGCGTTTACGAGATACATTACCACGTTTTACTCGAGTCATTTTAAAAATTTTTAAAGAGTTATATTTATAACTTCTTAGAGAATTTTTTATTTAAATTTTTTTGCTTAGAACAAATTTGCTTTTTTTTCTGAAAAAGAAATTTCTTTATTTTAAGCAAAAAATTTTTTAACAAATAATTCATAAGACTGTTAAAAAATAAAGTTTTCTCCATTTTTCTTAGTTAAAGATAAAAAAGTATACTTATTTTTGTTTTTCTTAATGAAAAAACGAAAGATATATCAAAATTTTTTAGTACATTCTTTTTTATTTTAAAGCTAATATAAAAAAGAAGTGAATACAATTAAATTAAATAAACCAATAAATGAAGTTTTGCGTAAAAAATTGTTCTTAAAAAATACAGAAAAATGTAAAAATTTGATAAAGTTTTTTTTTTATGCTAGAATTTATTAAAATTTTTAAAAACAATTTTTGAGTTAATACTTTAAATAATCAAAAACCAGTATGTTAGCTTTTGATGAATTTTTGTAGCTTCTGCATGTGCCTGTATCGTCAGTTACGCCTGCATATGCCTGTTGGTTTTGACTTCGTAGTTGCGATCTCTGCCGGCATATGCAGGCAGGGATCGCAACTTTGTAGCTATTGCCTATTGGCAGTTGCTCCAAAGCAATAGCTAACAGGTAAAAACCAACAGGCAGAAGGTAAAAATTACAAAGTCGTGATTTTTTTGGGTTGCGACAAAGAGACAAAGAAAGTTTTTTTATTTTAATATAATATGGTTTTGTTTTAAATTTTTCAAATTTTTACGGATGGATTTTTATAGGATCGACAAAATGTTCTATGAACTTTTTTAATGGTTCCTCAAACAGAAACAAAAGCAGGTGCTGGATTCAAAGCCGGTGTTAAAGATTATCGTTTAACATATTACACTCCAGATTACGTTGTTAAAGATACTGATATTTTAGCAGCTTTCCGTATGACTCCACAACCAGGTGTTCCACCTGAAGAATGTGGTGCAGCAGTAGCAGCTGAATCATCAACAGGTACTTGGACAACAGTTTGGACTGATGGTCTTACAACTTTAGACCGTTACAAAGGACGTTGTTATGATATCGAGCCAGTTCCGGGTGAAGACAACCAATACATTGCATACGTAGCGTATCCAATTGACCTTTTTGAAGAAGGATCAGTAACTAACTTATTCACTTCAATTGTAGGGAACGTATTTGGTTTCAAAGCTCTTCGTGCATTACGTTTAGAAGATTTACGTATTCCTCCTGCTTATGTAAAAACATTCCAAGGACCTCCACATGGTATTCAGGTTGAACGTGACAAATTAAACAAATACGGTCGTGGACTTCTTGGTTGTACAATTAAACCAAAATTAGGTTTATCAGCTAAAAACTATGGTCGTGCTGTTTATGAATGTTTACGTGGTGGTTTAGACTTCACAAAAGATGACGAAAACGTAAACTCTCAACCATTCATGCGTTGGAGAGACCGTTTCTTATTTGTTGCTGAAGCTTGTTACAAAGCTCAAGCAGAAACTGGTAAAATTTTGCCTCTATGATTCACAAATGATCATTAGATATTGGATGAATTGCAAGGAAACCTTATTTATTTTGAATAGAACATGAAATAAAAACTTAAATAAAAAATATGACACATAGTTTTTTTGAAAAATTTACAAACGAACAAATATTTTCTCTATGGAATTCTTCACAAACTTTGTTAGAAATTGCTCAACGACTCGGATTCACAGGTTCAAATTTAGAACGTGTTGACTATGAACATATTTCAAAACGAAAAACTCGTGAAATATGGAAAAAATATATTGTTGTAAACAACCTACTCCCCAACGAAGTAGGTAGTTTTTACCTTTTGGTCGCGATCTTTGATCGCACCCCTGCGCTAGCGCAGAAGGAGTAGGTAGCTATGCCTGTTGGTTACGCCTACATATGCTGACGATACTTCGTAGTAAATACCAACAGGTAAAAACTACGCTGGGCTATTGCTTTGGAGCGACTGCCAACAGGCAATAGCTACAAAGTAAAAACCAAAAGGCGAAGCAAGCTGGGGGCTGCGCTAGCGCAGGGGGGTAGGGTAAAAACAAAGCTATCGCAACTTATTTTTATTATAAGTTTTTTATTTCATATCTAATATAATCATTAAAAAAGGTAATTTGCAGCCAATGTTTTTTCATTCTTTGTTTTGAAAAAATATGGTTCAACGACTAAAAAAATTTAAATGTATTCAAAAAAGTTTCTAAAACTTTTAAGAAATAGTCTGAACTTTCTTGAAAAAGAGAGACGCTTTTCTCTTCTATGAAGCAACTTGTTATTTTTTCTATTTGACTTTTGCAAACAGACAACAATTGCTTGCGGAGTTTTTGCCTGTTGGCTATTGCTTACGCCTGTAACGCTCTGCGTTACTGACGAGAGCAATAGCTACAAAGTCGCGATCTCCGATCGCAACTACAAAGTAAAAACCAACAGGCAAAAAAAAATAAAATTTAAAGTTTCATGTAAAGAAGAAAAAAGAAATAACATTTTTGGAAATCAAAGGACACTACTTAAACGCTACTGCTGGTACATGTGAAGAAATGCTAAAACGTGCTCAATGTGCTAAAGAATTAGGTGTACCTATTGTTATGCACGACTACTTAACTGGTGGTTTCACAGCTAACACTTCATTAGCTACTTACTGTCGTGATCACGGTTTATTATTACACATCCACCGTGCTATGCACGCTGTAATTGACCGTCAAAGAAACCACGGTATTCACTTCCGTGTTTTAGCAAAAGCTTTACGTATGTCTGGTGGTGACCACTTACACTCAGGTACTGTAGTTGGTAAATTAGAAGGTGAACGTGAAGTAACATTAGGTTTCGTTGACTTAATGCGTGATGACTACATCGAAAAAGATCGTAGCCGTGGTATTTACTTCACTCAAGATTGGTGTTCAATGGCAGGTACTATGCCAGTTGCTTCTGGTGGTATTCACGTATGGCACATGCCAGCTTTAGTTGAAATCTTCGGAGATGATGCTTGTTTACAATTCGGTGGTGGTACTTTAGGTCACCCTTGGGGTAACGCTCCAGGAGCTGTTGCTAACCGTGTTGCTTTAGAAGCTTGTGTACAAGCTCGTAACGAAGGTCGTGATTTAGCTCGTGAAGGTGGTGATGTTATTCGTTCTGCATGTAAATGGAGTCCTGAATTAGCAGCTGCTTGTGAAGTTTGGAAAGAAATCAAATTCGAATTTGAAACTATTGACAAACTATAATTTTTATTTTTAAAAAGAGAATATTCTTTCTGTTTTTGACAGAAAGAATATTCTCTTTCTTTTGTTTGTACTATTTATAGCTATTGCTTGTTGGTTTTTACTTTGTAGTTGCGATCGGAGATCGTGACTTTGTAGCTATTGCTCTCGTCAGTAACGCAGAGCGTTACAGGCGTAAGCAATAGCCAACAGGTAAATACTTTGTAGCTGTTGCCTATTGGCAGTTGCCTGTTGGTTTTTACTTTGTAGCTATTGCCTATTGGCAGTCGCTCCAAAGCAATAGCCAACAGGCAAAAACTCCAAAGAAATATCCCACAGGTAAAAACTACAAAGTACAAATCACTATCTCTTGTACAAATACTAAAACAAAAAATTATTCATTAAAAAAAAATGCTTGAAATTTCTAAATTATTTTGTTATTATAATGAAATATCAAAACAAATGAAAAATTTCTTCTTTTTGAAGTTAAAAATTTGTACTTTGTAGCTTCTGCGCAAGCAAAAGGCCTGTTGGTTTTTACTTTGTAGTTGCGATCGGAGATCGCGACTTTGTAGCTGTTGCCTATTGGTTTTTACTTTGTAGCTGTTGCTCCAAAGCAACAGCCAATAGGTAAAAACTACAAAGCAACAGCCAACAGCTAAAAACTCCAAAGCAATAGCTATAAATAGAAATAGTACAAACAAGAGAAAGAGCAAAAAGGGGCCGATGCCCGAGTGGTTAATGGGGGCGGATTGTAAATCCGCTGGTTACGCCTACGTTGGTTCGAATCCGACTCGGCCCAATATATTGTTTAAAAGTTAGAATCTTTTTTTGTTTGCTTACAATTAGAAATAAGAAGTTTAAAAAATGTATTTTAAACTTTTAAAAGTATGAACAAAAATAAAAAATCTTTCCATGCTTCGCGCCTTCGCGCAATTGGTTTAAAATTTAAGATGTTTTGTTAAATATTTTATTTTTCAAAATCTTCAATTTAATAGTGAAAAATATGCTGACGAGGTGTTACTTCATAGCTTTTAACCTACTTTGTAGCTGTTGCCTGTTGGCTATTGCTCTCTCTCGCTTCGCGTAAGCATATGCAGGCGTAAGCAACAGCCAACAGGCAATAGCCAACGAAATAGGTTGATAAACAAGCAAGCTTGTGCAGCTTTGCCTGTTGCTAGGTATCGTCAGTTACGCCTGCATATGCCTGTTGGTTTTTACTTTGTAGCTATTGCCTGTTGGTATCGTCAACATATGCGGAGCATATGTAGGCGTAACCAACAGGCAATAGCTACAAAGCAATAGCCAACAGGTAAAAACTGGCGTTACAGGCGCAACTACAAGCAATAGGTATAACAAAACAAATAAGATAGTAAATTTTTTTTTCATTTTTTATTTTGCTTTTTTAACATTCAAAACAAATATTTGTTTGTATTAAATAAAATTTTTTGCATTTTTTTTATGTTTGAAATTTCATAAAAAAAAATAACTCAAAATTTTTTTAATACAGAATGTAAAATCAAAAAAATTTTGATAGTTAAATAAAAAATTTTTAAAAAAAAGATTTAGTAAATTTTTTATTTTTTATAATTTTCTAATGGCTAGACAAACAAGAAAAATTTCACCTACAAAAATGAAAAAACGTGCATATAGGGGAATTGTTTATATTCAAGCTGGACACCATAATACTATTGTTACATTAGCAAATCTTCGCGGTGAAGTTCTTTGTTGGAGTTCTGCTGGAGCTTGTGGGTTCCGTGGAAAACGAAAAGCTACAACTTTTGCAGCAAAAAAAGCAGCTGAAGTTGTTGCTAAAAAATCACGTGAATTTTTAATGAACGAAGCAAAAATTTTAGTAACTGGACCAGGTCAAGGTCGAGAAACTGCTATTCGTGAAATTTTTAAAGCAGGAATTAAAGTAAATGTTATTCGTGAAAAAACAGGAATTCCTCATAATGGTTGCCGTCCTCCCAAAAAACGACGTGTTTAATTTTCTAAATTGGGTTTATAGTTTTTTTATGATTTGTAAAAATTTTTTATTTGTGTTCATAAGAAACAAAATAGAATTTAAAAAAACAATTTTTTGAGAGTTAAATAGAAAAAACTGAATTTTGTACTTTGTAGCTATTGCCTATTGGTTACGCCTACATATGCCTGTTGGTTTTTACTTCGTAGCTGTTGCCTATTGGCAGTTGCCTGTTGGTTACGCAGAGCGATACCAACAGGTAAAAACTCCAAAGCAACAGCCAACAGGTACAAACAAAAGATAGTTTTAGCAAATTCATTTTTTTTTCGTTTTTTTGTTTAAAAGATAAACTATTTGTATTTTTATTAATTTGAAAAAATTGTTTTATGATTTTTTTAATAATGATAGTATAAAAGTTTTTCAAAATTAGTAAAAATTAAGAAATACAAAAAACGGATATGACAGTCAACTTTTTTATTTGACATTTTTTAAATCTATGTTATGTTAATAGTTAACAAGAATTTTTTTGAAATTCATGAAAAATCTTTTTAAGATTCGGGGAAGTTTTATTTTATTAAAAATTTTTTATTATGACAGCTATTTTAGCTAAAAACGAAGCATCTAGCCTTTGGGCACGTTTTTGTGAGTGGATTACATCTACTGAAAACCGTTTATACATCGGTTGGTTTGGAGTTATTATGATTCCAACATTATTAACAGCTACTTCTGTATTCATCATCGCTTTCATCGCTGCTCCTCCAGTAGATATCGATGGTATTCGTGAACCAGTTTCTGGTTCGTTATTGTACGGTAACAACATCATTTCTGGTGCTGTTGTTCCTACTTCAAACGCTATCGGTTTACATGATAGAAGTGTCAAATTGTTGTTCATACTTGAATGAAATGAAAAGTATTTCAAACAATTTTGCCAAATAGCGTTTATAATCTAAGTGAATTGCAGGAACCTTTCACGAAAGTTTGAGAAGACTTTAAAACTTTTAAGCAAAAATGTAATAAAACTTACACAAAAAGAAACAAAAATGTGATAAATTTTGACTATTTGAAGAACTTTTGTCCAAAATTTTAATTCATTTTCGATCGACAGATATGCTTTGCTTGCGGAATTTCATAAAAATTTATTACACAATATTTATGTCAACATCTAAAAAAGTTTTAGAATTAAAAATACTGCGCCAGCATATGCTCTGCATATGATGGCGCGTGATCGTATTGTAAGACAACAAAAATTTTTTCCTGTTGGAACATATGAAAAATTTATTACTAAATGTGCTTCACAGAATCAAAATGATGAAAATAAAAGTGACATCACTATGGAAAAGCATCATATTCTTCCTAAACATGCCGGCGGAGATGACAATGAAAAGAATATTATTCTTTTCACTACTCGTCAACATATTTTAGCTCATTTACTCCTTTTTTTAGAAAAAGGTGAAATGGATGATTGGAAAGCTTATGCTTTTCGTACTGCAGGCAAGCATTTTGATTTAAGAAGTCATGGTTTAAAAATGGCAGCGCTACATCGAATGCGAGGTACCTGTTGGTAAAAACTGGTTTTTATGATCCAAAATTAAATAGTATTCTTGGAAAACGTGGCGGTCCCATTGGTGGGTCACGTAATACTCCAGCGCAACAACAAGCTCGCTCAAAAGTCGCACAAACTTGGGGTTCTCACGTAGGATTACTTAACCAAAGTTTTGAATTAAAACAATGTATTTCAAAATTTTTGTTATTTAAACACAAAGATGGCTTTCAAGTTCTTATTAGTCCTTCAAACAGTGGGAGTGAAGTTTTTGATAAGCTTCATAAAGCTGTTGTGGCTAAAAATTGTGAATATTTATTTGACAAAGATTTTTTAAAAAAAGCTAAAGGTGGTGGCCCGATGTATGGTCTATTAAAAGGAAAAAAGAAATCTATTCATGGTTGGTCGATTATTGGTCGTTTTGATGCTGAAGAAGAATATTTAAATGATGAATTGAAGACTTAAATTTTTGTTGTTTTTTTTTAATATTAGCTTGTGCTAATTCTTCTCAAAAAGAAAGGAATCTGCAGCGAAATTCAGAAAGAATTTATTGAAATTCTAACTGAATCCGCTCAGAGACTAGCAAGATTTGGGTAAATTCTTAGTAAATTTGCTGAGATTCTAGCAATTTTTGCATTGTGCTTAGCTTTTGTTTTGTGTTTCATTTTTAAGTTTCACAGATATTTCATGAAATAATGTGAAAACTTTTTAAAAATAAAAAAACAAAAGAAGAAATAGTCCAGTTTAAGCGTTATAGCGCTTGAAAGTTCTACCCAATTTGGGAAGCTGCATCTTTAGATGAGTGGTTATATAATGGGGGCCCTTACCAATTAATTGTTTGCCACTTCTTCTTAGGTATTTGCTGCTACATGGGTCGTGAATGGGAACTTTCTTACCGTTTAGGTATGCGTCCTTGGATTGCTGTAGCTTACTCTGCACCAGTTGCTGCTGCTACTGCTGTATTCATCATCTACCCTATCGGACAAGGTTCTTTCTCTGATGGTATGCCTTTAGGTATCTCTGGTACTTTCAACTTCATGATCGTTTTCCAAGCAGAACACAACATTTTAATGCACCCTTTCCACATGCTAGGTAACATTTATGCCTCATCTTCTTTTCAACATTTGTATTGTTGTTGTTTTGTCGTATTTTATTCTTTTCAAAATCGTGAAACAACTAAAAGAAGCTTTGAAACTCATCTAAACGGGGAAAATTCTTTTCAATTTGCATTTTGTTCACTGAATTCAAGAAATAGCGAACTTTCTCATTTTGCTTCTAAAAGCAACATAGAAAGAAATTTCTATTGTACAGATTCTGATAGAGAACAAAATCAAAATGTTCAAGGGAACAATCCCGTACTAAAGCGTATAGCTCCAAGACAAATGCCAGGTATTTACATAATCATTTGTCTTGCAAATAACAAATGTTATATTGGTCAATCAAAAAATGTTTCAATTCGTTTGTCACAACATAAATCAAGATTGCGCAGAAAAATTCATGAAATTCATGAATTGCAGAACGATTTTGATTTATACGGTGAAGAAATTTTTGAATTTTCAGCTGTTTTCCTTTCAAAAGACTTGACAGCTGAAGAACGAAATGCTCTTGAAATCAATTTAATAAATTGTTTCCAAAATATTTGTTATAATAAATTTTCAAAAATGTCTCGCCAAAGAGAAAACAATCCTTTTTGGGGGAAACAACACAGTCAACAAACTCGCCAACAAATTTCGCAATCAATGATTGAAAATCGAAAAGGGTCTTGTATTGAGGGTTTTTCTATTGTATTAAACGGTGTTCAATATCCAAGTATTTCAGAAGCATCACGTAAAACCTCACATTCACGTGATACTATTCGACGTTGGTTAAATGACCCAAATAATACAAAATGTGTACCAGCAAAGCAACTCAATATTGATGAGACAAAACAAAACCAACAAGCTTTTCAATCAAAAAACGTTGTAGTGAATACAGGAATTTCAAAACCTGTGTCGATTTATGGTGTAGTTTATCCTAGTCTTTCAGAAGCTGCTCGACAAATGAAATGTTCAAATGCGAACATTCTTCGGCTTTTAAGAGCACATTCTTCGGAATGTTTTTATCTTTGAAAATTTTTGTGTATGAGTCTTTACGTTCAAGTCAAACGGCCATCCTAATGGGAGTAGACACAAGTGTGTCGAAATGATGAGGCTTTCTTTTTTTCGTGAAATTCTTTTCGAAAAATAAAGAAAGTAAGATTTGGTCTGATCCCTATGGGAACATAGGGCAGGTTTCTTTTTTCAACAAGAAAAAAGAAACCGGGTAAGGGTACGATCCTTATTGAACATTCATGGTAGCTGGTGTTTTTGGTGGTTCTCTATTCTCTGCTATGCACGGTTCATTAGTAACTTCATCTTTAATTCGTGAAACTACTGAAAACGAATCTGCTAACGAAGGATACAAATTCGGACAAGAAGAAGAAACTTACAACATCGTAGCTGCACATGGTTACTTTGGACGTTTAATCTTCCAATACGCTTCATTCAACAACTCTCGTTCATTACACTTCTTCTTAGCTGCTTGGCCAGTTGTAGGTATTTGGTTCACTGCTTTAGGTATTTCAACTATGGCATTCAACTTAAACGGATTCAATTTCAACCAATCAGTTGTTGATTCACAAGGTCGTGTATTAAACACTTGGGCTGACATCATCAACCGTGCTAACTTAGGTATGGAAGTTATGCACGAACGTAACGCACACAACTTCCCATTAGACTTAGCGTCTGTTGAAGCTCCTTCTGTAAACGCTTAATTTATTGGAATAATTGTGTAATCTTTAGATGAGTTTTACTTAGGATAAAACTTCATTTTTTTTTACATTGAGCTTTAATCAAAAGTTTTGATTAAAGCTCAATGTAAATGAAACTTTTTCACTTACTATAATAGGAGTTTTTATATGAAAAATCAATATATTGGCGGGCGTAGCCAAGTGGTAAGGCAATGGATTGTGACTCCATCATTCGCGGGTTCGAACCCCGTCGTTCGCCCAATTTGTAGTAAATATTTTGTAGCTCTTGCCTTCAAAAGGGCTGTTGCTTACGCCTGTAACGCTCTGCGTTACTGACGAGAGTTTTTACCTATTGGCTATTGCTTTGGAGTTTTTACCTGTTGGCTGTTGCTTTGGAGTTTTTACCTGTTGGCTGTTGCTTTGGAGCAACTGCCAATAGGCAATAGCTACAAGGTGTCGTCAGTTACGCAGAACGTTATAGGCGTAACCAATAGGCAACAGCTACAAAGTCGCGATCTTGCGAAGCAAAGCTTGTTTCTTTGCGCAGCAAGCAGTATGCGAAGGCAAAGATCGCAACCCCAACCAGTTTTTACCTATTGGCTGTTGCCTATTGGTTTTTACTTTGTAGCTGTTGCCTGTTGGTTTTTACCAACAGGTAAAAACTCTCGTCAGCATATGCAGGCGTAAGTTTTTACCTATTGGTAAAAACCAATAGGCAACAGCCAATAGGTAAAAACTCCAAAGCAACAGCCTAGCCAGCAACGCTGGCCAGGTTGCGATCAAAGATCGCGACCAACAAGGAAAAACTTCGCTAAATGGCGACTAGGCATAAATTCTGTAAAAAAAGCAAAGTTAAAGGATAGCTATGTGCCGATCAGTTTATTTTCTTTCGGAAAAAAAAATAAATTGAAAAACTTTATTTTTAGTTATGTAACAATAAACAAAAAAGCTTTAAAAATACAATTTTTAAGTTACAAATACTCTTGAGATTATAAAAAATAAAATCAAAAAAAAATTTTATATTATAACTTTATTGATAAAAATTGCTGAGCTAATTTTTGAGAACTATTTGCCAGAATAAGTCTAAAAATGTAGAAAAGAGAACCCTTCTGTTTAGGCTGCATAGGTTCACCTTTATCTGTTCACTTCTTTTTGTTTGTTTTTAAACACTAAACGCATTATTCACCCAAAATTATTCTTTTTTTGCAAATACAAACACAGAAACAACATTATTACTCGTATTTAACTTTATTCTAATGTGTATTGTATGATTGTTATAGCGTTTGCTCGATTGCTATAACAATTGCAACTACGTAGTTTAGAATGAAGTTTTAATAAACCCATTAGCGCTACAAAAACAAATTGGCTTGCTATTATGAATTTGTTTTTTTGATTTAAAATTTTTCTTCATAAAAAAACTAGAAATAAGATTAAAATGTTGTAATGCTGCTAAGAAGTTGTGAAAAGTTTGCTTAAATAGACAGTATTTTCAACGAATAAAAAACTATAGCAATGATATAATGAACATAAACAAAAAAGTTTTAATAAAAACCAAAAATTGCATATGAATCTATTGAGAAGAAAAAAAACAAAATCAGTCAAAACAAGAGCTGAAGAATTACAAATCGACATGACAAACTTCTTCAAACCAATTAAAATTATTCTAACAGGAATCATTTGTACTTTGTAGTTTTTACCTGTTGGCTATTGCTTACGCCTGTAACGCCAGTTTTTACCTGTTGGCTATTGCTTTGGAGCAATAGCTACAAAGTGTCGTCAGCATATGCGAAGTTTTTACCTGTTGGTGTCGCTTCGCGTAACCAACAAGCATATGTAGGCGTAACCAACAGGCATATGCAGGCGTAACTGACGAGAGCAATAGCCAACAGGCCTTTTGAAGCTACAAAGTACAAACAAAAGATTGCAGATAAAATGAAAAAGTACAGGGAAAAAAACCTTTTAGAAAATTCGATGACTTATATAATTTATTATCGAGCGAAAGTTTACTAATACAAGCATATGGTAATATACGTAGAACCAAAGGTAGTTTAACACCTGGTACTACTACAAAAACGATTGACGAAACAAGTTTAAAAAGAATACAAAAATTATCACAAGAAATAAAAAACGGCACATACAAATTTTCTAGATTGAGAAGAAAGTGGATTTTAAAAATAAAAAAATATTCGCCAAACGAACAGAAGAAAATGCGACTATTAAGTGTCCCAACGTTCAGTGACAGATTAGTGCAAGAACCAATTTGTATGATTTTAGAAGCCATTTATGAAGAAAACAATTTAAATTTTGGCTTTAGACCTGACAAAGAATGTCATCACGCAATTCAATTTATTAAAAACAATGACACGTGATGTAGTATAGCAGTTGCAGGTGACATTGAAGGCGCATATGACAACGTAGATCAGAATATAAACACATTGAAAAAAAGAATTGTCGATAAGAAATTTTTAAACTTTTTAAAATTAGGATTTAAATGTGGACTATTAAATCAAGGGGAACGAGGAGACACCTTTAAAAACGAAAAGAAAGTTAGAAACACAGAATATGATAGACTATCAAATTTAGTAGATTCTAAAAAACGTACCTATAAAAATATTAAAAAGAATAAAAATTTATCGAATTAAATACAACAGAAAAAAAACGATTATTAAACGTACGTAGAGAACTAAAACAGTTAATTGCACAAAGATCAAAAATGCCTTCAATTAGAGCTGACAAAAGAAAAATAAAAATTATATATACTAGATACGGAGACGACTTCATTATTTTAACGAACGGTACAAAACAATTTGGACAATGATTAAAAAGAAAACTAGAATTATGGATATTAAACAAATTGAAATTAAAATAAAGCCAAGATAAAACGAAAATTACCAATTTAAAAATTGAACCGGCTAAATTTTTAGGCTTCTCCTTAAAAACATACATTAAAGGTAGAATGAAAAAGAATCATGATGGAGAAGTTGTAAAAAGAGCTGGTTGGAACATAATTGTTGACATCGATTTTAACAGAATGAACGACGCTTAGAATTAAGAGGATACATGAATTTAAAAAAGAAACCAATTTCGAAAAGACCTTGGGCTGTACTAAACTCTGAAGAAATAATTAACAGATACAATTATGTTATTCGTGGAATCGGCAATTATTATTATCCAATAATAGACAGATACAGTTATCTTAATTTCATAGTTTATATAATAAAATTTTCTTGTTTATCTACATTTGCACAAAAATATAAATCTAAAATTACAAAAATATGGAGACCCATTGACATTAACCATAAAAGAAAAACAAACAATTAAAGATAAACAAGTCGAGAAAGAAAGAACTTTTATTCTTTTATTCTATAAACGCTACACAAAATTAAACAAAACACAGAAATATAAAAAGAACGATAAGAAAGTTCAAACAGTACCAGAAAAAGATGTTTTTAGACCAATGTCCACAATTAATTGGCGCACTAGAAGAAATTTGACAAACGTATGTGCAGTTTGTGGTACAGATAAAAATGTCGAAAAGCACCACATTAAACATATTCGTAAAGGAAAAGTAGTCGGATTCAGTCAAGTATTAAAACAAATGAACAGAACCATGATACCATTATGTACTACACATCACAAAGAAGTACATTCGGGGAAATATAATGATATTAAATTAATTGATCTATTTGGATTGGAATAGAAAGATTCTTAATTTAAAAAATACACATAAACATTTTAATAATTAAATAATAAATAAAATTATGAGCAACTTTGATTTTGATAACATTGTAAATATTAACGCTACAAGCCTATCTACTTCTGCGACAGTATCACCTGATGAATCAGATCAATTGGTAACTGCACTAGCAGAAAAATTACAATTGACTAAAGCTGAAGCACAAGCTGCATTAGTGATTATATGCCAAAAAGGCGGTACAGCGAGATTTGCACAAGGAACAGTCTATGCAATAGTAAATAGTAAATGGTCATAAAGTAGAATTAACTACAGTTCGTAACGTAATTAAAGAAAAAAATTTCAATTTCACTTTACGTAAATGGGCACGCACAAACGCTGATGCGATTCACCGAGTAGCAGAACATTTCAGTATTGAAGGCAACTTAGCAAAAAAAATCTGTCGCAATAAGAATAATAACATTTCACAAGAAAATAAATATTGGTTATCAAATTTCTAAATGGATAATGACAACTGTCCACAAGAAGTTCGATACTTATTAATGCAACATTATAAAACTCTGTTTCCAGCAAAAGCAGCAGGAAAACAAACAAATTAATAAATAAAAAATAAATATAGCATTCAAAAAAAAATAAACGTATAAGAATGAAACTCACATGACAATCAAATAAATAAAAACTGTAAACGAGATTCATATAAAAAAGTTCGAGTTTCTATCAACAAACCGAAATTATTCGTTAAACTGATGTAAAAAGTTGGGGTTATTATCTGGAGAGTCGTATGCATTGTAAGGTGCACGTGCGGTTCGGGAACGAGTGGCTGATCGTAAGGTTGGTCATTTAGTTTCATGACGAACATTTTAGGGTATCACTTAATCATGTTAGGAATTGGTGCTTGGTTACTAGTATGGAAAGCAATGTATTTTGGTKGTGTGTATGATACTTGGGCACCTGGCGGAGGAGACGTTCGTGTGATCACAAACCCAACTACAAATGCTGCTGTGATCTTTGGCTATTTMTTAAAATCACCTTTTGGTGGTGATGGTTGGATTGTTAGTGTAGACAACATGGAAGATATTATTGGTGGGCACATTTGGATTGGTACATTAGAAATTTTAGGTGGTTTATGGCACATCTATACAACTCCATGGCCTTGGGCACGTCGTGCTTTTGTATGGTCTGGTGAAGCTTATCTTTCTTATAGCTTAGGTGCTATTTCTTTAATGGGATTCATCGCTTGTTGTATGTCTTGGTTTAACAACACAGCTTACCCTAGCGAATTTTATGGTCCTACAGGTCCAGAAGCTTCTCAATCACAAGCGTTTACTTTCTTAGTACGTGACCAACGTTTAGGTGCAAATGTAGCATCTGCACAAGGCCCTACTGGGTTAGGTAAATATTTAATGAGATCACCAACAGGTGAAATTATTTTTGGTGGTGAAACAATGCGTTTCTGGGATTTTCGTGGCCCTTGGTTAGAACCGTTACGTGGACCTAACGGTTTAGATTTAAACAAATTAAAAAATGATATTCAACCATGGCAAGAACGTCGTGCTGCTGAATATATGACACATGCTCCTTTAGGATCATTAAACTCAGTAGGTGGTGTTGCTACTGAAATTAACGCGGTAAACTTTGTTTCTCCACGTTCTTGGTTAGCTACTTCACACTTTGTTTTAGGGTTCTTCTTCTTTGTTGGTCACTTATGGCATGCTGGACGTGCACGTGCTGCTGCTGCTGGATTTGAAAAAGGTATTGACCGTTTAGATGAACCTGTATTATCTATGAGACCTTTAGATTAATGTATTTTTTTTTTTCTTTTGTTTGTACTATAGTACAAATTGTTGTATACTCTTGTATGCATTAATTTGTACTTTGTAGTTTTTACCTGTTGGCTATTGCTCTCTCTCGCCAGCATATGCAGGCGTAAGCAATAGCTATAAATAGTACAAACAAAAGAATGTATGAAAAATCAAAGGCGGGCGTAGCCAAGTGGTAAGGCAATGGATTGTGACTCCATCACTCGCGGGTTCGAACCCCGTCGTTCGCCCAATTTGTAGTTGCGCCTGTAACGCCAGTTTTTACCTGTTGGCTGTTGCTTTGTAGCAACAGCTACAAAGTCGCGATCTTTGATCGCAACCTGGCCAGCGTTGCCTGTTGGTTTTTACTTTGTAGCTCTTGCCTGTTGGCAAGAGCCAACAGGTAAATACCAACAGGTAAAAACTGGCTAGGCTATTGCTTTGGAGCAATAGCTACAAAGTATCGTCAGCATATGCAGGCGTAACCAACAGGCAACTGCCAATAGGCAATAGCCAAATAATAGGTACACCTAATTCTTTTGCACATTGACTCTTTGTCCTTTGTTCCAGACGAAGTCCTGTTACGCCTCTATCGTCAGTTACAGGCGTAAGGTAAAAACTCCAAAGCAACAGCCCAGCGTAGCTTTGCCTGTTGGTTTTGACTTTGTAGCTATTGCTCTCGTCAGCATATGCGAAGTTTTTACCTGTTGGTAAAAACCAACAGGCATATGCAGGCGTAAGCAATAGCCAACAGGTAAAAACTACCTACCAGCGGAGCTGGTTGGGGTTGCGATCTCTGCCTTCGCATGCTGCTTGCTGCGCAAAGAAACAGGCAGGAATCGCGACTTTGTAGCTGTTGCTACAAAGCAACAGCCAACAGGCAAAGTTGGCCAGGTTGCGATCTCTGCCGGCAAAGCTGCGCAAGCTTGCTTGCGCAGAAGGAAAAGTGTTTTGAGATTTAGAGAAGTTGCAATTTTTTTTTCACATGTTAAAATATGCTTTAGGCATCCGGGGCCGGTATCACCCTCCCCCCCCCCCTAAGTTCAATCTAGATACCAAGCTAGTTTTTACCTGTTGGCTGTATTGCGTAGCTATTGCGTATGCTGACGTTACAGGCGTAAACAATAGCCAACAGGTAAAAACCAACAGGTAAAAACCAACAGGTAAAAACCAACAGGTAAAAACCAACAGGTAAAAACCAACAGGTAAAAACCAACAGGCTATTGCTTTGTAGCTATTGCTTTGTAGCTATTGCTTTGTAGCTATTGCTTTGTAGCTATTGCTTTGTAGCTATTGCTTTGTAGCTATTGCTTTGTAGCTATTGCTTTGTAGCTATTGCTTTGTAGCTATTGCTTTGTAGCTATTGCTTTGTAGCTATTGCTTTGTAGCTATTGCTTTGTAGCTATTGCTTTGTAGCTATTGCTTTGTAGCTATTGCYTTGTAGCTATTGCTTTGTAGCTATTGCTTTGTAGCTATTGCTTTGTAGCTATTGCTTTGTAGCTATTGCTTTGTAGCTATTGCTTTGTAGCTATTGCTTTGTAGCTATTGCTTTGTAGCTATTGCTTTGTAGCTATTGCTGTGTAGCTATTGCTTTGTAGCTATTGCTTTGTAGCTATTGCTTTGTAGCTATTGCTTTGTAGCTATTGCTTTGTAGCTATTGCTTTGTAGCTATTGCTTTGTAGCTATTGCTTTGTAGCTATTGCTCTCTCGCCAGTAACGCAGAGCGTTACAGGCGTAAGCATATGCAGGCGTAAGTTTTTACCTGTTGGTCGCGATCTCCGATCGCAACTACAAAGTAAAAACCAACAGGCAATAGCTACAAAGTGTCGTCAGTTACGCCTGTAACGTCAGTTTTTACCTTCAAAAACTCCAAAGCAATAGCCAACAGGCAAAGCTGCGCAAGCTTACTTGCGCAGAAGGTAAAAACTGGTAATCCAATGTAATGTATGAACATTACAGAAAACTATATTCTCGATAAATTTGTACTATAAATAGTACAAACACATGCGCAGTTTTTGCCTGTTGGTATTTACTACAAAGCAACAGCCCCTTTGAAGGTAAAAACAGGCAGTGATCGCGACTTTGTAGCTATTGCTCTCGTCGGCATATGCAGGCGTAAGCAATAGCCAACAGGTAAAAACTCTCTCGCCAGTAACGCAGAGCGTTACAGGCGTCAGCATATGCAGGCGTAAGCAACAGCCCTTTTGCATGCGCAGAAGGCAATAGCTACAAAGTACAAACATAAGTAAGTTTGAACATTGTATGTAATGTTGTAACATTACATGTCTTCATTTGAATTTTTGAATAAAAATATTTGTACATTCCATACATTTCAAAAACTTCACTTGTAATATTACGAACATCTGTCTTTTGTTTTTTTTTACTTTGTAGTTTTTACCTTCAAAAGGGCTGTTGCTTACGCCTGTAACGCTCTGCGTAACTGACGAGAGTTTTTACCTGTTGGCTGTTGCTTTGTAGCAACAGCTACGAAGTAAAAACCAACAGGCAACAGCTACAAAGTAAAAACCAATAGGCTATTGCCTTCTGCGCAAGCAAGCTTGCGCAGCTTTGCCTGTTGGTTACGCAGAGCGATACTTTGTAGCTCTTGCCTGTTGGTTTTTACTTCGTAGCTGTTGCTACAAAGCAAGAGCCAACAGGTAAAAACAGCTTCGCATGCGAAGCAGAGACACATTTTGATTGAAGCCTTTTTTTATATGGTAGAGTGTGTCTCAAGTTGGGACACACTTGTATTTGTAGCTGAGACACACTGAACCTATATAAATAAAGCGTTTAACTCAGATGCGAAGCTGCGAAGCAGTTTTTACCTTCAAAGGGGCTGTTGCTTACGCCTGCATATGCTGACGCCTGTAACGCTCTGCGTTACTGGCGAGAGAGTTTTTACCTGTTGGTATTTACCTGTTGGCTCTTGCCAACAGGCAAGAGCTACAAAGTATCGTCAACATATGCGGAGCATATGTAGGCGTAACCAACAGGCAACAGCTACGAAGTATCGCTCTGCGTAACTTTGTAGCTATTGCTCCAAAGCAATAGCCAACAGGCGAAGCATTTGAATTATTTTCGAATTTTCTTTCTTCTACACGATTATAAAATAAATAAAGCTAATAAAATAACGGAACTTAGCCATTTATTATTTAAATGAACAAATAAATAATTCATTTGTATTATAGATAGCTATTGCCTGTTGCTTTGTAGTTTTTACCTATTGGTCGCGATCTTTGATCGCAACCTGGCCAGCGTTGCCTGTTGGTTTTTACTTTGTAGCTCTTGCCTGTTGGCAAGAGCCAACAGGTAAATACCAACAGGTAAAAACTGGCTAGGCTATTGCTTACGCCTGCATATGCTGACGCCTGTAACGCTCTGCGTTACTGGCGAGAGAGTTTTTACCTATTGGTAAAAACCAATAGGCAATAGCTACAAAGTATCGCCAACATATGCGAAGTTTTTACCTGTTGGTAAAAACCAACAGGCATATGTAGGCGTAACCAACAGGTAAAAACTGACGTTACAGGCGTAAGCAACAGCCAACAGGCAAGAGCTATTTATAGTTTATAGTACAAAAAAAGAAAACATAGATGTTGACTATCCGCCTGTAAACGTTTTTGTAGATAGTGAGTTTAATGATTCTCATATCATTACTTTGCAGACTTACGGCTATTTTGAAATGAACGCCACCAGATTTGAATTTGTACTTTGTAGCTTCCAACCTACCAACCTACCAACGAAGTAGGTTGGTAGGCAAGCAAGCTTGCGCAGCTTTGCCTTCAAAGGGGCTGTTGCTTTGTAGCTATTGCCTATTGGCAGTCGCCTGTTGGTAAAAACCAATAGGCAACAGCTACAAAGTCGCGATCTCCGATCGCAACTACAAAGTAAAAACCAACAGGCAAGAGCTATAGATAGCTATAGTAAAAATAATAATACAAATTTTGTACTTTCTTTGATTCTTTCATGATAAAAAAAATTATAGTTCTATAAAAAAACAAAAATTGACAAAGTTCAAAATTTTGTTAAATTAAAAACCAGGAATGTTCAAAAAACCAAAATATGAAAATTTGTACTTTGTAGCTCTTGCCTAGCCAGTTTTTACCTGTTGGTGTCGTCAGCATATGCGAAGCATATGCAGGCAGGAATCGCGACTTTGTAGTAAATACTTTGTAGCTGTTGCTCTCGCTTCGCGTAAGCAACAGCCAACAGGTAAAAACTACAAAGCAATAGCTATTATTCATAGATTTCATAGATAAGGAGAACTTAAAACTTTGCTGTTACCTGTTGGCAGTTGCTACAAAGCAAGAGCTACTAGGTAACAGCAAAGAAGAAAAAATTTTATGGAGAGTTTGATCCTGGCTCAGGACGAACGCTGGCGGTATGCTTAACACATGCAAGTCGAACGAGATCCCTTTTTCTACTTGCTAGAAAAAGAAGATTGCAGTGGCGGACGGGTGAGGAACACGTAAGAACTTACCTTTTGGTGGGGGATAACAGCGGGAAACTGCTGCTAACACCCCATAATGCTGAGGAGCTAAAAGTGAAAACTGCCAAGAGAGAGGCTTGCGTCTGATTAGCTAGTTGGGAGGGTAAAGGCTTCCCAAGGCGACGATCAGTAGCTGGTCTGAGAGGATGATCAGCCACACTGGGACTGAGACACGGCCCAGACTCCTACGGGAGGCAGCAGTGGGGAATTTTCCACAATGGGCGAAAGCCTGATGGAGCAATACCGCGTGGGTGAAGACGGTTCGTGGATTGTAAAGCCCTTTTCTTAAGGAAGAATAAATGACGGTACTTAAGGAATAAGCACCGGCTAACTCTGTGCCAGCAGCCGCGGTAATACAGGGGGTGCAAGCGTTGTCCGGAATGATTGGGCGTAAAGCATCTGTAGGTGGTTCTTAAAGTCAACTGTTAAATCCCAGGGCTCAACCTTGGAAAAGCAGTTGAGTACTTAAGGACTTGAGTGTGGTAGAGGCAGAGGGAATTCCTAGTGGAGCGGTGAAATGCACAGAGATTAGGAAGAACACCAGAGGCGAAAGCGCTCTGCTGGGCCATCCACTGACACTGAGAGATGAAAGTTAGGGGAGCGAAAAGGATTAGATACCCTTGTAGTCCTAACCGTAAACGATGGATACTAAGTGCTGTCAAAAACAGTGCTAAAGCTAACGCGTTAAGTATCCCGCCTGGGGAGTATGCTCGCAAGAGTGAAACTCAAAGGAATTGACGGGGACCAGCACAAGCAGTGGATTATGCGGTTTAATTCGATGATACACGAAGAACCTTACCAGGGATTGACATGCCAGGAACTTTCTAGAGATAGATCGGTGCCTATCCCTCTGGGGATAGGAACCTGGACACAGGTGGTGCATGGCTGTCGTCAGCTCGTGCCGTGATACCTCGCGGCTAAGAAAAGAGATTTTCTTAGAAAAAAAAACAATACGCAACTTGGAGAATTGCTGCCTTTTGTTTGTACCTTTTGTTAAACAAAGTACAAATAGATGCGTTGCTAAATTCCAAAGAAATTTTTGCTAAAAAAACAACTAAAAAAACAAAAAAATTATTTATAACACACTATGAACCTAAACAAAAACTTTTCGAATTTAAATGAAAGTCCGCTTGGCTTTGGTCATTCAAGGCGCAAGCCATTTTATAATAGAGAAGCTTTTAATTTTACGGTTGGTAAATTGCTTGGGGATGGTCACATCAACAAGAAAAATCAACTGCTAATTGAACAAAAGCAACTAGAATATACTGAATGGAATCAACGAGAAACAAAAAGACTAGGCTTGTCTTCTGAGACTGCTCGAATCCTATCGACGAAAAGAAGACGCCTAAACAAAGAAACATTAGAATATACACACCATACATCTTATAGATGTTGTTGTAGTGCTTTGTTTAAAGAATTTAGACAAAAGTTCTATGTTTTGAAAAGTCTTTCAGATCCTAGCTATGTCGCGGATGCACTGCGTGGAAGAGGATCAATCTACCGCAAATGCTATCCAGAAGAACTAGCAAGTTGGCTGACAAGCCCATATACATTAGCTATTTTTTACATGGATGACGGAGGTGTTCAACAACAAACTGCTTATTTTGCAACAGGTGAAGTTTCAACTGAAGAAGTTTTATTTCTAAAAGATATTTTAGAAACAAATTTTGGTTTAGAGTTTACTCTGTGCAGAGGAACAGGCAATTACGTTTATCGTGGTCTTCTTTTAAGAAGAAGATCTAGAGCACAGTTTTTGGATCTAGTTGCGCCTACTGTTACGCAAGTAGCTTGTATGCGTTATAAAATAGATTTTAGTTAGCAAAAACTCTTTAAAGGCTACAAAGTTTGTTACTATCTAATAACAGGCTATTGCTTTGGAGCAACAGCTACAAAGTACAAATCTTTATAAGTATAAGATAGTAAATGATATAGTCTAATCTTTAAAGCAATTTAAAGAAATTAGCTCTCGATGCTTTCTATTTGTACTATTTATAGTACAAACAAGAGACAGCATCGATAGTTAGTTCTAAGTTCTACGGAGGTGTAGAGTTAAGTCTTCTAACGAGCGCAACCCTTGTCTTTAGTTACAACTCTAAAGAGACTGCCGGTGCAAGCCGGAGGAAGGAGAGGATGACGTCAAGTCAGCATGCCCCTTACATCCTGGGCTACACGCGTAATACAATGGCTAAGACAATAGGAAGCGAACCTGCGAAGGCGAGCAAATCTAGCAAACTTAGCCTCAGTTCAGATTGCAGGCTGCAACTCGCCTGCATGAAGCCGGAATTGCTAGTAATCGCCAGTCAGCTATATGGCGGTGAATACGTTCTCTGGTCTTGTACACACCGCCCGTCACATGCTGGAAGCCGATCTGTCCCGAAGACAGGACGTTAACCTTTTTAGGAAGGGGGCTAATGTCAACGGTTGGGTTGGTGACTAATATGAAGTCGTAACAAGGTATCCGTACTGGAAGGTGTGGATGGAGAATCTTTTTTTACTTGCTTGTCTTATAAGACAAGCACAAACATAAGTAAGGCTGGGTTTTTACTTTGTAGCTCTTGCTTTGTAGTTTTTACCTGTTGGCTGTTGCTTACGCGAAGCGAGAGCAACAGCTACAAAGTATTTACCTGTTGGCTCTTGCCAACAGGCAAGAGCTACAAAGTAAAAACCAACAAATAAAAACCAACAGGCAACAGCTTGCTGAAAGCTCAAGCCTTCTTATTTTATTTTACGTTTTTACTTTGTAGTTACGCCTGTAACTACAAAGTAAAAACAAAGGACCCTTAGCTCAGCTGGTTAGAGCGCTCGCTTGATAAGCGAGAGGTCACTGGTTCAAGTCCAGTATGGTCCAGCTTTTTGTACCCGTTGGCTATTGCTTTGGAGTTTTTACTTTGTAGCTGTTGCCTATTGGCAGTTGCCTGTTGGTTTTTACCAACAGGTAAAAACTCCAAAGCAACAGCCAACAGGCAATAGCAAACAAGAGAGAGTCAAAGAGGAGGTCAGGACAAGGGAATATAGCTCAGTTGGTAGAGCACTGCCTTTGCAAGGCAGGGGCCAAGGGTTCGAATCCCTTTATTTCCACCCATCTATTCTCTTAAAGAAAACAAAGAGAAATAGATGTGATCAAAAGAAATTTCTGTCTTTTGTTTGTATTGTACTAAAAGTACCTGTTGGCTGTTGCTTACGCGAAGCGAGAGCAACAGCTACAAAGTATTTACCTGTTGGCAGTTGCTACAAAGCAAGAGCTACAAAGTAAAAACCAACAGGCAATAGCAAACATAAGAATGCAGAACTTTAGGTCAAAGAAAGGAAGGCTTACGGTGGAGACCTAGGCACTCAGAGACGATGAAGGGCGCAGATACCGGCGATACGCTTCGGGGAGCTGGTAACAAGCATGGATCCGAAGATTCCCGAATAGGGCAACCTCTTTTAGAACTCCTTTTTGAATTCATAGAAAAGGAAGAGGCAACCCGGTGAACTGAAACATCTCAGTAGCCGGAGGAAAAGAAAGCAAAAGCGATTCCCGGAGTAGCGGCGAGCGAAATGGGAATAGCCTAAACCACCTTTAGGCAACTACAAGTGGGGTAGTGGGAAGCTGTAACAACATTTGTACAAAGTACCTGTTGGTCGCGATCCCTGCGAAGCAGAGATCGCAACCCTGCGTAGCTTTGCCTGTTGGTTTTTACCTGTTGGCTGTTGCTTACGCCTGCATATGCTTCGCATATGCTGACGAGAGCAACAGCTACAAAGTAAAAACCAACAGGCAAGAGCAAACAAAAAGAAGGTAGAAAAAGACGAAGCAGCTGAATCCTGCACCATAGATGGTGAAAGTCCAGTAGTCAACCATTTCCTTTTGTTTTAGTTACAAATTTATAGCTCTTGCTTTGAAGGTAAAAACTCCAAAGTAAAAACTATAAAGAAGAAAATCCCGAGTAGCATGGGGCACGTGGAATCCCGTGTGAATCTGCGAGGACCACCTCGTAAGGCTAAATACTCCTGAGTGACCGATAGTGAAGAAGTACAGCGATGGAACGGTGAAACAGAACCCCCGTAGGGGAGTGAAAAAGAACATGAAACCGTAAGCTGACAAGCAGTGGGAGGATACAAATATCTGACCGCGTGCCTGTTGAAGAATGAGCCGGCGACTTATAGGAAGTGGCAGGGTTAAGGAAGAACCTCCGGAGCCCAAGCGAAAGCGAGTCTGAACAGGGCGATTTTAGTCACTTCTTATGGACCCGAACCTGGATGATCTAATCATGGCCAAGCTGAAGCTTGGGTAACACTATGTGGAGGGCTGAACCCACCGATGTTGAAAAATCGGGGGATGAGCTGTGATTAGCGGTGAAATTCCAATCGAATTCAGAGCTAGCTGGATCTCCCCGAAATGCGTTGAGGCGCAGCGGCAACGATGTCCTGTCTAAGGGTAGAGCGACTGTTTCGGTGCGGGCTGCGAGAGCGGTACCAAGTCGTGGCAAACTCCGAATATTAGGCAAAGGATTCCGTAAGCCAGTGAGACAGTGGGGGATAAGCTTCATTGTCAAGAGGGAAACAGCCCAGACCATCAGCTAAGGCCCCTAAATGGCTGCTAAGTGGAAAAGGATGTGAGAATGCTGAAACAACCAGGAGGTTCGCTTAGAAGCAGCTATTCCTTGAAAGAGTGCGTAATAGCTCACTGGTAAAGCGTTCTTGCGCCGACAATGGCCGGGACTAAGCAGCCTGCCGAAGCTATGGGATTTGTTTTTTTTGAATTGTACAAAGTACAAAAACAAATCGGTAGGGGAGCGTACAGCATGGGGTGAAGCTTCGACGTGAGTCTTGGTGGACGGTGCTGTAGCGAGAATGTCGGCTTGAGTAACGAAAACATTGGTGAGAATCCAATGCCCCGTAAACCTAAGGGTTCCTCTACAAGGTTCGTCCGTGGGGGGTGAGTCAGGACCTAAGGCGAGGCCGAAAGGCGTAGTCGATGGCAAACAGGTTAATATTCCTGTACTTATTTTTGTAGGGAACCGGGGGACGAAGAAAGCTAAGTTGGGTCTATTTGTGGATTGTAGTGGAAGCGTTCAAGGCGGCGAAAGGTCGAAGAAAAACGAATCTTGAGTTGAGGCGCGATCCCGCTTTCTAGACTTGTTCTTTAAAGCGCCAACGATGTTATGCTTCCAAGAAAAGCTCGTACACCTCTCATTATATTTATAATGAGAAAAACACAAAAATAACCTGTACCATAAACCGACACAGGTAGGTTGGTAGAGAATACTGAGGGGCGCGAGAGAACTCTCTCTAAGGAACTCGGCAAACTAGCCCCGTAACTTCGGAAGAAGGGGCGCCCTTTTTAACGGAAGGGTCGCAGCGAGTCGGTTCTGGCAACTGTTTATCAAAAACACAGGTCTCCGCAAAGTCGCAAGACAATATATGGGGGCTGACGCCTGCCCAGTGCCGGAAGGTCAAGGAAGTTGGTTAGTGGTTCTCACCTCGAAGCTGACGACCGAAGCCCCGGTGAACGGCGGCTGTAACTATGACAGTCAATCTTAGGGCTGTCGTAAAATAAAACTATATGCTGGGACGTCCACTCTCCCAATAGGCTATTGCTTTGGAGTTTTTACCTTCAAAGGGGCTGTTGCTTACGCGAAGCGAGAGCAACAGCTACGAAGTAAAAACCAATAGGCAATAGCTACAAAGGAAAGTGATTATTGGAACCGAGTAGGTGAAATGCCAATACGAAAGACCAATCAGCAGGAAACAAACAAAAACTTGTTTGGCTCCCCAGAGACTATACGTTTTACACGTTGATTGTACTAAACAAAAGATAGCATAGCTAGCAATCAACAAAAGATATAGTCCTCAGTTCATTATTTGTACTATAAATAGCTATTGCCTGTCGGTTTTTACTTTGTAGTAAAAACTACAAAGCAACAGCCAGCAGGTACAAACAACAGAATGAACCGTAATGCTACTTGCCTAAGGTAGCGAAATTCATTGTCGAGTAAGTTTCGACCTGCACGAAAGGCGTAATGATCAGAACGCTGTCTCGGAGAGAGGCTCGGTGAAATAGACTTGTCCGTGAAGATGCGGACTACTAATACTTGGACAGAAAGACCCTATGAAGCTTGACTGTATCTTGGAATTGGGTTCGGGCTTTTCTTGCGCAGCCTAGGTGGGAGGCATTGAAGATTTCCTTCCGGGGAAGTTGGAGCCATCATTGAGAGACCACTCTGGAGAGGCTAGAATCCTAATGGTGATCCTTGGATCAGGACACTTGACAGTTTCAGGTGGGCAGTTTTCCTGGGGCGGGAGCCTCATAAAAGGTAACTGAGGCGCGCAAAGGTCCCCTCAGTCTGGACGGAAATCAGACAACGAGTGTAAAGGCAAAAGGGGGCTTGACTGCAAGACCTACAAGTCGAGCAGGAGCGAAAGCTGGCCTTAGTGATCCGACGGTGCCGTGTGGAAGGACCGTCGCTCAACGAATAAAAGTTACTCTAGGGATTACATTTGTTGTCCTACTATTTCGAGAGAAGTAGATCAAAAAGAAAGAGAGCTTTTGCAAAGTAAAAACCAAGTGAATTGCAAAAAGACCCCAGCATTTGCGGAGCAAAGGCGTAAATTTGCAGCATAGCCATAGTTCGCTTGCCTTTTTACCCTAAATAAGTAAATATGCAAGCAAAAGATATTTTTCCTATAATTTGTACTTTGTAGCTGTTGCCTATTGGTTACGCCTGTAACGCTCTGCGTAACTGACGATACCAATAGGTAAAAACTCCAAAGCAATAGCCCAGTTATTACAGGGTTGCGATCAAAGATCGCGACTTTGTAGCTATTGCTCCAAAGCAATAGCCAACAGGCACAAACAAAAGATAGTAAAAACAAAAAGGTGGAGTGCTCAACGACTAGATTTTCATTTTTTTGTACTTTGTAGCTGTTGCCTGTTGGTTTTTACCAACAGGTAAAAACTCCAAAGCAATAGCTCTAATTTTTACTTTGTAGCTTCCAACCTACTTCGTTGGTAGGTAGGTAGGCAACAGCTATAAAAAGTAAAAACAAAAGGTAGGTGAAATCGAGTTCTTGGTGACCGAGTTAATTAAGTCGGTTTATGACATAGTCTGGACTCCGGTCGAGATACCGAAGAGTTTTTTTATCGATTTTTATCGATAAAGAAGAGTAACAAACTGAACAGGCTGATCTTCTCCAAGAGTTCACATCGACGAGAAGGTTTGGCACCTCGATGTCGGCTCATCACATCCTGGGGCTGTAGTAGGTCCCAAGGGTTGGGCTGTTCGCCCATTAAAGTGGTACGTGAGCTGGGTTCAGAACGTAAACACATTACTGCGTTTATCCGTAGCAATACTGGATATAGTATTGGCTAAACTCGGTGAAAGTTTTTTAGCGGAGCTTATCAGCATATGCCTGTTGGTCGCGATCCCTGCCTGTTTCGTCGCAGCATGCGAAGGCAGAGATCGCAACCCTGCGTAGCTTTGCCTGTTGGTTTTTACTTTGTAGCTCTTGCCTGTTGGTTTTTACTTTGTAGCTATTGCCTGTTGGCAACAGCCAACAGGTAAAAACTACAAAGCAAGAGCCAACAGGTAAATACCAACAGGTAAAAACTACGCTGGGCTGTTGCTTACGCGAAGCGAGAGCAATACCGAAGACAAAAACAATAATTTGTGTTATTGTTTCAGTCTCTAGAGACTATTTATGCCAACTCTTTTCTTACATGTAAATGTAAAGAAAAGGTGAAGATAGAGTCCTTTCCCTTAACGAACTAGAGTTAAGGGCCAAAAAGCGTAAGACAGTTCGGTCCATATCCGGTATTAGCGCTAGAATATTGAGGTCAGTCGCTCATAGTACGAGAGGACCTGTAGCGAACATGCCAATAGTGTACCTGTTATTTTTCCAAAAGTAAACGCAGGGTAGCCACGCATGGAGTGAATAAGTACTGAATGCATCTAAGTACGAAGTCCAGACCAAGATGAGTATTCTCCATAAAGCCGCAGCAAGACAAGCTGTTGTATAGGTATCAAGTGTAAGGCCAGTAATGGTTTCAGCTGAGATATACTAAAGGCTAATTGATTTTGACCTACTTTTGTTTGCTATTGCCTGTTGGCAATAGCCAACAGGTACTCTTAGTACAAAAACTTAACCTAACCTCCGGAGCAATGCTCCGCTGATACTCTGGTGCTCTATGCTTCAGTGGAACCACGCCAATCCATCCCGAACTTGGCTGTGAAACTCTGAAGAAGTTGACGAACTTGTTGGAAGTCTGGCAGGAAAAATCAACTTAGTGCCAGGGTGATGTCTTTTGTTTGCTATTGCCTGTTGGTTACGCAGAGCGATACTTTGTAGCTCTTGCCTGTTGGTTACGCAGAGCGATACTTTGTAGCTCTTGCCTATTGGTTTTTACTTTGTAGCTATTGCCTGTTGGTTACGCCTGCATATGCTGACGATACCAACAGGTAAAAACTCTCGTCAGCATATGCAGGCGTAAGCAATAGCCAATAGGTAAAAACTACAAAGCAATAGCTACAAAGTCGCGATCCCTGCGAAGCAGAGATCGCAACCCCAACCAGCTCCGCCTGTTGGCTATTGCTTTGGAGTTTTTACCTGTTGGTATCGTCAGCATATGCAGGCGTAACCAACAGGCAACGCTGGCCAGGTTGCGATCTCTGCCGGCATATGCAGGCAGGAATCGCGACTTTGTAGCTGTTGCTACAAAGCAACAGCCCCTTTGAAGGTAAAAACTGGTAGGTAGCTTCAAAGTAAAAACCAATAGGCCTTTTGCATGCTTTGCATGCGCAGAAGCTACAAAGTTACGCCTACATATGCCTGTTGGCTATTGCTTTGGAGTTTTTACCTATTGGCTGTTGCTTACGCGAAGCGAGAGCAACAGCTACAAAGTAAAAACCAATAGGCAATAGCTACAAAGTAAAAACCAATAGGCAATAGCTACAAAGTTACGCCTGTAAAAACTGACGATACCAACAGGCAATAGAATAGCTATAAATAGTAAAAACAAAAGATGGAGAGATGGCTGAGTGGTCGAAAGCGGCTGATTGCTAATCCGTTGTACGATCTTTTTCGTACCGAGGGTTCGAATCCCTCTCTCTCCGAAACACCTCCTTCCCCTTGCGCGCCTGTTGGCTGTTGCTTTGGAGTTTTTACCTATTGGTATCGCCAACATATGCGAAGTTTTTACCTGTTGGTCGCGATCCCTGCGAAGCAGAGATCGCAACTACAAAGTAAAAACCAACAGGCATATGTACATATGTAGGCGTAACCAACAGGCCTTTTGAAGCTACAAAGTCGCGATTCCTGCCTGTTTCTTTGCTTTGCTTCGCAAGCAAGCAGCATGCGAAGGCAAAGGGGCAGAGATCGCAACTACAAAGTAAAAACCAACAGGCAATAGCAAACAAAAGGGAGAAAACAGAATAAAACACGCAACTCTTTGGTCCTTCATTGGTCCTTGAGGTCTTCCTATCAGTCGATTTCGACTTTGTAGCTTCAAAAGGCCTATTGGTTACGCAGAGCGTTACAGGCGTAAGCAACAGCCAATCAGACAGGTTTGTAAATTTGCTATTTTTAAGTTAAAATAGATTGTTGTAAAACTTTTTAAATTTTCATTTTTTTTTTAATGAAAACTTTTGCATAAAGAATCTTGAGAAAAGCATTTTTCTATTCATTTCAGTTATTATTTTTTTCAATAAATTAATTTGAAAAAATGAACATTTAATTTTTATCTTTTAATCATTTTAAGAAAATTCTTTTGTTTTATAAAAAAAACAAAAGTCAAAACTGTTACAAAAACAAATTTATTTAAACTTTTTTAAATAAAACACAAAGTTTTTGAAATTTTATATTGCTTTGTAGTTACATCACTTTTTACAGACGTAAGATTTTACCTATTGATATCATCAGTTACGCCTGCATATGCAGAGCATATGCTGACGACACAGGCGTAGCTGACGTTGCAGGCGTAACTTTGTAGCTTCCAACGAAGTAGGCATGCAAAAGGCCTATTGATTTTTACTTTGTAGTTGCAATCTCTGTCGGCATATGCAGGCTTTGCCTGTTGGTTACGCCTACATATGCTCCGCATATGTTGGCGACACTTTGTAGCTATTGCCTATTGGTTTTTACCTGTTGGCTATTACTTTGGAGTTTTTACCTATTGGCTGTTGCTTACGCGAAGCGAGAGCAACAGCTACAAAGTAAAAACCAATAGGCAATAGCTACAAAGTCGCAATCTCCGATCGCAACTACAAAGTAAAAACCAACAGGCATATGCAGGCGTAAGCAATAGCCAACAGGCAATGGCTAACAGGTAAAAACTACAAAGTAACCTGAATCTTAAAAAGCCAACTTTTTTTTATTTATTTAACTGGTCAGCATCACTAAAAAGTAAAAACTAACACAAACAATTTTAAAAATTTCTGCAAATTGAAGCGCAGAAATACTAAACACTCATTTTTTATGTTATCAACAATGTCTCTTGTTACTTCAATAAAAGATTATATTGAAGTTGTACATAAATTAATTGAAACAGATCCAAATTTAAAAATAACAACTTATTATGATTTTGGATCTATAATGACTTATTTTCTTTTATCTGGAAAAGAAACTCTAAGTCATTTTTTAAGTTTTCAATGGTTTCAAAATTTTTGGTCAATTCCAACACTCATCCCAGATATTGCATCAGCAATGATTTCAGAAATTTCTATTTTTGATGGTTCTTTTCAAAATACACAAAATATTTTAGAAAATCCTATTTCTTATGGAAACCATAATTTTTTCATTTATTGTAGCGAAAAATTTATGATTGGACTCTTAAATAGCATTTTTTTGTGTTTGCCAACTTCTCTAGCTCACATTATCACACTTCGTCGATTTGTCATGCAAGGTCTAGAAGCTGGATTTATTTCAGGTTTAGGAACTATTGCAGGAAATTTAGTATGGATTGGAAGTATCGTTTTTGGATTAAGATTTATTGTGATTCCATGGTTATCTTTAGATTTATTCCGCTATTTTTTAGGTTTTGTATTAATTGTCAAATACATGTGGGATAGCTACACAGAAAGAAGAATGGTTTTAGAAGATTTATCAAAATATAAAATCTTTTTTTTAACTTTTCTTCTCTCATTTACAGAACAAACAACTCTTTATCCTTTTGTGAGCAATCTTTCTTTAGGATCCGATTCTACTCTTTTAGAAAGTTTTCCAACTGAAAATGTATTTGAATTTGGATTTGTTCATTTTTCTTATTTATTAGGGATCTTTATCGGGAGTTTAAGTTTACTTCAATTTACATGTTGGTTTTGGGAAAATCCTGCATTTCAAATTTATATGTGGTTTATTTCTTCATTTAAAACAACAACCAGCGTTTATTCAAAATTTGTAAATCTAAGTTTTCTGTATTTAACTATGATTTGTGCAATTTCAAACATTGCTTATTTTGGCTTAGACTACACACTAACAAATCCATTAGGTTTTGTGCACGAAGATCGATTACTAGATCAAAAAGCTTTATTAGAAACAGCTTTTTTAAATACAAAAGCATCAGATCGAAATACACGACGTAACCGTGGTCGACACGGAAGACGAGAACGCTGGAAACGTCGAGTGAGAAGATATCGAACTTTTGATGCATCTTTATATGATCAAGGCACTTATGACTTTTTGACTTTAGAAGATTTAAATTATGGTTTTGATCGTTTTTGGTTAAGACGTAAAATACGAAATCATAGAGTTCGATTTCGATTTTTTCCAGGTCCTTGGATGAGGTCTTTTAAAAAACAATTATCTCGCCCGAGATTAGAATCTTTCATGGGACCTCGAGTTGAATTTTTTAGAATTTTATTTGAACAAGCATATCATCCTGAATTTCACGAATTTTCAAAGAAAAAAAATATATTAAACACAAATGATATTAATCAACATTTGTACTATAATAGTACAAACAAAAGAAATAATTCTTCAATTTATTGGTTTTTATCAACTGGAAATAAAAAAGAAAAACTTCTAAAAGAAAATTCTACTTTACGCAAATTTGTAAGAAAAGTAAACAATCGTGTACAAATAGCAAAAATTCAAAATACAATAAAAAATCCACAAAATTTAGAAATTTCTTTAGAAAATTCTAAAAATTTAACACAACCTCTATATTCAAAAGCTTGGAAATCTTTTTCACTTTTTGAAGATACAAAAACTAAAGAAAAAAATTCTTTTGCTTCGCTTGCTTCGCAAGAACAATCACCTTTTTCTAAAAAATATGAAGAAAATTTATTATTTCAACGTTTTTATAATAAAATTTTACCATCACCAAGTACCCCAAATACTCCAAGTGTCTTAAATAAAGAGAAAAATTCTCAAACAAACAATTTTCAAATTTTAAAATCTCCATTTCCATCAAAAATTTCAGAAAACAACTTCTCAAAACATTTATCAAAAAAAGATAGATTTTTAGAAAGATATAGAACTTTTCTATACACACCTACTGCGCATGTTGAAAAAAATCAAAATTTAACACTCCTTGATCAAAAAAAGAACGTAAAAAAAATTGAAAATATTCAAAATGAAAGTATATATAGACCTTTTACATTACTTCATCCATTAAAATTTTATTTTCAAAAAGAACAAGCTTTAAAAAGAAAATTTGCCTTTTATGGAGTTAAACTTTTTAGAAATTTTCATATTGAAAACAATGCTCCTTATTTTAGAGTAATGATGAAAAGATTTTTTTATTATTATAAACCAACTTTACGTTGGGAAAGAACTTTAAGAGTAGCTACTATGCGCAAAGCAAGACGTAAAAGTTCTCGTATACCAAGAAAATTCAATATCCAAAAAACTTCACAAACTTTAGCAAATATAAACAATTTAACAAATTCTCCTTTTGCACATGTGCAGAAGGGTGATAAGCAACTTGTCACAAACTGCGCAAACGGGCAAAGCTGCAAATGGAATAACTCAAATATTACAAAACCAACTCACTTTTATTCTTTAGTTGAAAAACGTGCAAGTCGTTATCGTTATCAAATTTATAAAGATGTATTACAACATTGGTATTATTCACCTTTAAACCGTTTTTTATTAAAACTTGATGTAGATTCTTTTATTCGTCGTCAACCTAATTCATATTTTTTAACAAAAACCGATGAAAAATTTTTACATTTAAAACGTCAACTTCTCTCAGAATATTATGAAACATTACGATGGTATAGTTATATGCAACATTACAGTACAATGAAAAGTCAAATTGGTGGAACTAAAAGTCTTTCGAGTCGTGCTTATAATCAACAATTTATGGGAACCTTTAAAAAAATTCGCCATTTATTTAATATAACACCTAGTTTTAATGATCAAAACGTTTTAAAATTTGATCAACCTTTGTATAATGAATACAAAAATACTGAAACAAAGTCTATTTTTCAGAATTCAATTATTCATGAAGAACTTTTAGCTGATGATTTTTTTGTGTTTTCTCCTTCTGCGCAAGCAACTAAAGGAGCAGAAAAAAATACAAAAACGCAAGACAAACAAAAAAGTCTTTCATTCAGTTCCCTAGGTTCCTTAGGTTCCTTACCAGAAGATTTAACAAATCAATCTGCAAAAATTCTCCGTGAGTATTTGTCTATAGCCACTCCAATTCGCCAAAATTATATTCAAACATTATTAAATGATAAAAATTATTGGGAACTTACAAAATTTTTATTTCGAGGTCAGAAAACAAGAGGAACAAATCCAATTACAAATGAAACAGATTTTTTAAATCAAGAAAAAAATTATTTATTCAATGCAAGCGAAGCAATTAAAACAAATGAGTTAAACATCCAAAAATTCAAAGAAGAAATGTGGGTTGCATTGCTTGTTAAATGTCAAAAGAAATTATATGATCAAGAATCTTTAAAAAATTATGTAACTCTTAAAAAAGAAAAATATGAAAATCAAAAACAAAAACATGAAAAATATTTAAAAAACCGTTTAGAAAGAATGAAAAAATCTTTTACGTTCATCGATGCTCCACTTGCTTCGCGTACTTCGAATCGTTCTGCGCATGCTAATTTTAAATCTTTTGATACTTTAGGAAATTATACTTCTTCTATTCAAAAAGCAATGAAAGAAAGTATTTTTTGGTCACGATCTGAACAAGCAAAAAAAACAAACATTCGAAATAATCGTCCTACTGTATATATGTCAATCACTGAAAAAGAATCTGGAGTATTACTTTCTTCTCTCGCCAGTAACGCAGAGCGTTACAGGCGTCAAGATCAAATTTTAAATCCTCAAAAAATAAGAAATGTTCTATTTACAAATGCTTTAAAAAATTCAGTAAAAAACAAAGCTCTTGAAATACTAGCAGCTGAAAATGTTTTATCAAAAAGTTTATCAAAAGCAGAAAAAGATGAACAAACAATAAAATTCAGACCTTTGAAAGATTTTTTATGGAATACTTTAAGATTTCCTTTTTCAACTTCAGTTTTTAATAAAACAAACTCGAATTTACAAGAAAACAAATCGTTTTTTAACAAAATAACAACACCTTTTTCTTTTATTTCAAAAATTGCCTCTTTAACACACTACGGGATTCAAGAAACTCCAAATAAAAATTTAGATTTTTGGAAAAAACGTGAAAATGCTCTTTCAAAAAGAAGAAAAATACGAAAAACATTAAAACGATTAAGAACTCAAAACCCTGCTGCTCAAAAAATTGTTTTTGAAAACCGTGATTATTCTAAAGCAAATCGACAAAAAAGAGATTTGTTATCAACAACAACAGCTAACTTAACTTGGACAAAGCCTTTGCAAGATAAGCGAAAAAATTCTTGGAAAAATTATTATTCATCTGAATCTTCTGCGTTTTCTTTTGAAAAAAAATTTCTTCGAAAACGTTCTCGTCTTCGTCGATATAGTTCTTTTAAAGGACGTGGTCCAATTAAAAAACGAACATTACGAGAAAAATTAAAACGTCAATTTAAATCATTAAAAAAATATAAAACAACTTCGACAACTCTAGAAACAACAAAAATTCAAAATGAACGAAAACTTGAACTTATTCAATACATTACAGGTAGAACTACATCCCCTTTGTCTTCTCAACCAAGCCAAACACGCCAAAGATCATTATTTGTTAAAAGTGATCAAAAACAAAGGCGAACACGTCAAATTAAACATAGAGTATGGAAAAAGAAAAAACAAAATTTTGCTCAAAAACGTCGAAAATTACGAAAAAGACGACGCTCAACTTTGTCAAAAATTCGAGTATTCAATAAAAAACTTCAAAGAATCGTTTCTAAAAAAGAAATTCAAACATGGTGGTGGCAAACTTTTTTTCCAAATTTCCAAGCAATAACAGAAAAAAATTGGCAAATTCATAAAAATATGCAAATTCGTAAACAATTTAATGAACTTTCTGAAAAAGAAATTTTAGAACGTGATCAATCACAACAAATACAACAAACACAAAGTGATTTTTATAATCAAATTTTACAAATTGGAGATAAAGACTATAAACCATTAGCAGTTCCTGAAGCTTTACGTATTCGAGACCAATTAATTCAGCAAGAACTTTTACGTTTTACGACACAAACATCAAACAATTCAAACATGGTTGCATCAACAGTTTTAAATCAAAATATTGTAAACACCAATTTACAAACAAGTGATCAAAAAACAACATTTTTAGAAAAATTTACTGAAAAAATCTCAACAACTACGCAACGCACTGAAACAAATACTGAACTTTTTTCTTCTAAAAACAAAGAAAGAGTTTTTCCAATCTTGAATACATCTCAAAATGGAAAATTTTTTGTAGGAACAAACCCTATTCCTTTTTATGTTGGATGGGATGAAAGTTTAAGAAAATTTGTAATGACAAATCGTTTATTATCACGAAAAGGATGTTTTTCTTATTCACAAAAAGGTATGCAAACTTTCTTTAAAGACAAAATTTCTATTGCAAATAATAATTCACCAAATGTTGTTGATGGAGAGAGCAAAGAAAGTAACAACTTTGTAACTGAATATTCAAAAGCACCTCTTCAAGGAATGAATGCAGCTACAACTTTATATTGGCAAATTCCTTTTACAACATATGATCCAGATCAATTTTTTGCTTTAGGAATGGATGGTTTTTCTCCACTTGGTTGGAGAAATTTCTCATTTAAACATTCAAAACAAACTACAAAACCAATTCTTGTGAAAAATTTCTTCTCTTGGGATGGAGAAAATATTCGCCGCCAAAATAATACAAGCAATCTTTCAAAAAATCTGTTTATTAAAATTTTAGAAAATACACAAAAAACAAAATTATTCTCTTCAAATCAAAACAATCCATTCAATGAATTTGAAAAACTCAATGGTATTGGTTTTTCCCGCTTTGCACAAAAAACTGAAATTGATAAAAATTTTGAATATAGACGAATTCTTAAAAAACAAAAACGTATTAAAAAACACCCAAGACCACCTGTTTGGTTTCCATCAGGGGCTTTAGCACAACAAGTATTACCTGTGCATTATATTTATGTTTTTTATAAACGCTCTAGATTACCACGCGATCGTTACATTAGACGCAGATTAAGATCAACATTTTTAAAAGAAACATCTCTACAAAATGAAAAAAATGCTGTAAAAATGACAGATTTTACTTTACGAAAACGTGTTAAACCTCGAAGAAAATATCATAGAAAACGTTTTGTTTTAGAAACAAATACACTTGTTTTAAGACGCCGTAAATTTAGAACTTTTCATGAAAATGATCTAAATCGACCAAGTTCAAAAATTTTTATAAGTTCTTTAAAACAAGAAAAACGAAACATTCAATCTAAACAAAGACGAAAAATAACAGATTCAAAACAAACGACTGAAAATTTACGTCTTCGACAATTAAGAAGAAGAGTTCAAAGACAAGTTTTTCGACCTATTTGGCGTTATAAACCACGTTCTGGAGGTTTTGTGTGGCCTGGTGATTATTTACGTTTAGAATTAGTGAAAGCACCTTTTTTAAACACAGGAACAATATTATCTACAGAAAATCCTGAAATTTCTAAGCCACAAGCAAAAGAAACTAAAATTAGAAAGAAAAAACGTCGAACAATTCAAGAATGGCAAATTCAACCTAAAAAATATTTATTAGAAAAACATAATATGAAAGTATTGAAAAAACGATTTGAAAAATCTATGCAAATTTTAAAAGTTTAAAAAATTTTTTCTCTTTATTCTTTTTCTCTATTTCTTGCTTTTGTTTTTACTATTTATAGCTATTGCTTACGCCTGTAACGTCAGTTACAGGCGTAATCAACAGCTACAAAGTACAAATTAAAAGTTTGACTATCAAAAAAAACAAACAAAAAAATTTTGAAATAAAAATAAAATTGAAACAATTATTGAAAATAAACTTCAATTTGGTATATCTTTCAAATATAGATTGTTTTTCTTTTTTTTGTTAAAATTATAGAAAAAAAGAAATATAAACAAAAAATCTTTTAGTTTTTATTTTATTTTTTTTAGACTAAATTATAACTTTAGTCTAAAAAAAATAAAATAAAAACACTTTTTTTTAAAAATATTGCTTTTTTTGAAACAAAGTTTTTTAAATTTCTATTACAATAAAATTGTAGGCGGCATAGCCAAGTGGTAAGGCAGAGGATTGCAAATCCTTTATTCCTCAGTTCGAATCTGAGTGCCGCCTTGTTTTTTTTCTTTAAAAAAGAAGTTGTTTGAAGCTTAATTTTATATTCTTCTCATTTTGTTGTTTTTAAAAAAAGAGAAGAGTTTAAAAAATATCAGTTGAAACATTGTTTATGTACTTCGTACTAAGCTTACGTTTGTTTGTACTTTGTAGCTATTGCCTGTTGGTTTTTACTTTGTAGTTGCGATCTCTGCTGGCATATGCACGGCATATGCAGGCAGGAATCGCGACTTTGTAGCTGTTGCTCTCGTCAGCATATGCAGGCGTAAGCAACAGCCAACAGGTAAAAACTCCAAAGCAATAGCCCAGCGTAGCTTTGCCTGTTGGTTTTGACCAACAGCCAATAGAGTAAAAACTCTCGTCAGTAACGCAGAGCGTTACAGGCGTAAGCAATAGCTACAAAGTACAAATTTCACAAAAATATAGAATATATGCAATTTCAACTGCCTTTGTTTTCTTTGTTTTTTCACTATTCAAAAAATAACAAAATTTTCTTTTTTTATAAATTTTTTTTTACTTTTTTTGCAAAGTGAATACAGAAAAGTAGATTTAAAAATAAATTTGTACTTTGTAGTCGCGATCTTGCGAAGTTTTTACCTGTTGGTGTCGTCAACATATGCGGAGTTTTTACCTATTGGTCACGATCTTTGATCGCAACAGGCAAAGCCTGCATATGCCGGTAGAGGTTGCAACTACAAAGTACAAACAAAAGAAAGGAGAAAGAGATTTTTTGAAAAATTCATAAAAATTTTCAAATGTTAAGTCCTAAAAGAACAAAATTTCGTCGTCCTCACAGAGGAAATTTAAAAGGAAAAGCTTGTCGTGGAAATAAAATTGCTTTTGGAGAATATGGCCTTCAAGCATTAGAACCGTGTTGGATTACTTCTCGTCAAATTGAATCAGGTCGACGTGTATTAACGCGTTATGTACGTAGAACAGGGAAACTGTGGATTCGTATTTTCCCAGATAAACCAATTACAATGCGTCCAGCAGGTACTCGTATGGGTTCAGGAAAAGGTTTTCCAGAATATTGGGTGGCTGTTGTACATCCTGGTAAAATTATCTACGAAATTAAAGGTATTTCAGAACTTTTAGCAAAACAAGCATTAAAAACAGCTGCTTATAAAATGCCAATTAAAACAAAATTTGTAAAATCTGAAAGTATCATTTAATTCTTTTTACTTTTATTTTACATTTGTAGTTGCTGGAGTTGCGATTTAGCGAACTTTTTACCTGTTGTACTTTGTAACAATTGCCTTCTGCGCAAGCAAAAGGGCTGTTGCCTGTTGTACCTTCTGCGCAAGCAAGCTTGCGCAGCTTTGCTGCGCATGCAAAAGGGCTATTGCTTTGTAGTACCCGTTTGTTTTAGTAATTACTGGTGCTAACATGCATTTTGAGCTAAGATAGCAAAAAAGCAAACAAGATTCTAAGCTTCTATTGAACCAATAGAAATTTTCTATTCTTTTAAAATTATTTGATGAAAATAAAAAAAAAATATCCAATTTTATGATTCAACCGCAATCTTATTTAAATGTAGCTGATAATAGTGGAGCTCGAAAATTAATGTGTATTCGAGTATTAGGTGGTGGTCGTCAAACAGCAAATATTGGAGATGTTATTATTGCTGTTGTAAAAGACGCACTTCCAAATATGCCTTTAAAAAAATCAGATGTTGTTCGTGCAGTTATTGTTCGAACAAGTAAAGGAGTTCGACGTGAAAATGGAATGATGCTTTGCTTTGATGATAATGCTGCTGTTGTTATCAATAAAGAAGGAAATCCAAGAGGAACACGTGTTTTCGGGCCTATTGCTCGCGAACTACGTGATCGAAATTTCTCAAAAATTGTTTCATTAGCTCCTGAAGTAGTATAATTTTTCTTCCTTTTGAAGTTTTTCAAATTTTTTAAAACTTTCTTTTGTTTGCTATTGCCTGTTGGTTATTACTTTGTAGTTGCGATCTCTGCCGGCATATGCAGGCAGGAATCGCGACTTTGTAGCTGTTGCTCTCGTCAGTTACGCAGAGCGTTACAGGCGTAAGCAACAGCCAACAGGTAAAAAGTACAAAACAATAGCCAACAGGCACCTTTTGTTTTTACCTATTGGCTGTTGCTACAAAGTATTGACTACAAAGTCGCGATTCTGCTTGTCTTCGCATGCTGCTTGCTGCGCAAAGAAACAGACCGGCAGAGATCGCAACCCCAACGAAGTAGTTTGCCTGTTGGTAAAAACTACGCTGGGTCGCAACTACGTTGCAACCTGGCCAGCTTTGCCTGTTGCTTTGGAGTTTTTACCTGTTGGTCGCGATCTTTGATCGCAACCCAGCGTAGCTTTGCTACGCTGGGCTATTGCTTACGCCTGTAACGCTCTGCGTAACTGACGAGAGCAATAGCTACAAAGTGTCGTCAGCATATGCTCTGCATATGCAGGCGTAACTGACGTTACACGTGTAAGCAATAGCTATTTATATTACAAAATGTATTCTCTACAAAAGTACAAAAGTTCATTTTTTTTATTATAAATACAATGAATAAAAATTTGATAAGTCTAATTTATCTTTTTGTTTTTATTTTTAAAATTTTATGACACAAAGATTAAAAAAACTTTATACTGAAAAAATTTGTCCAAAGTTCTATAAAGAATTCCAATATAAAAATATTCATGAAGTTCCAGCTTTAAAAAAAATTGTAATTAACCGAGGAATTGGTGATGCTTCTCAAAATGCAAAAATTTTAGAAACTTTTTTAAAAGAATTAAGTATTATTGCTGGTCAAAAAGGAGTCATCACTCGTTCAAAAAAATCAATTGCTGGATTCAAAATTCGTGATAAAATGCCAGTAGGAGTCTCAGTAACATTACGAGGTGATCGTATGTATGGATTTTTAGATCGTTTAATTCATTTAGCATTACCACGTGTACGTGATTTCCAAGGTATTAGTCCTAAAAGTTTTGATAAAAATGGAAACTATAGTCTTGGATTAGAAGAACAATTAATGTTTCCAGAAATTGAATATGATAAAATTGATCAAATTCGAGGTATGGATATTTGTATTGTTACAACTGCAAAAAACCAAGAAGAAGGGTTAGCTCTTTTAAAAGAATTTGGTTTACCTTTTCAATCATAAATTCACTATCTTTTGTTTGTACTTTGTAGCTATTTCCTTCAAAAGGGCTGTTGCTTAGTCAGTTACGCCTGTAACGTCAGCATATGCCTGTTGGTTACGCCTACATATGCGAAGCATATGTAGGCGTAACCAACAGGCATATGCTGACGTTACAGGCGTAACTGACGAGAGCAATAGCCAATAGGCAACAGCTACAAAGTCGCGATCTTGCGAAGTTTTTACCTTCAAAGGGGCTATTGCTTTGGAGTTTTTACCTGTTGGTAAAAACCAACAGGCAACTGCCAACAGGCAATAGCTACAAAGTATCGCCAACATATGCGGAGCATATGTAGGCGTAACCAACAGGCAAGAGCTATTTAGAGTACAAATTTTGTTTGAATTTAAAAAAGAATAAAATAAAGAGTAAAACTTTTTCTTTTTTAGTAAGTAAATAAACATATAATTATAACAACGTTCTTTCTTTTGTTTGCTATTGCCTGTTGGTTTTTACTTGTTGGCTGTTGCCTGTTGGTTTTTACCAACAGGCAACAGCCAACAGGTAAAAACTACAAAGCAATAGCCAACAGGTACTTTGTAGCGTTAACATTTTTTTGAAGAATTTTAAAGAATTCTTAAATATTGAAGAATAAATGAATTTATGTGTATTTAAAAACATTATGGTAAATGACACTCTTAGTGACATGTTAACTCGCATTCGAAATGCATGTATGATAAAAAAATCAACTGTATTTATTCCATTTACAAAAATGAATCAAAAAGTTTCTCAAATTTTAGAAAAAGAAGGGTTCATTCAAAGTTTTTTCTTAGAAGAAGATTCTCAAATGTTAGTCTTAAAGTTTAAATATCGCTCTAAAAAAACAACAAATGGAAAAACAAAAGAATCTTGTATTACAAATTTAAAAAGAATTAGTAAACCAGGTCTTAGAATTTACACAAATAGTCAAGATATTCCAAGAGTTTTAGGTGGAGCTGGAATTTTAATTCTTTCAACATCAGTTGGTATTTTAACAGATCGTGAAGCAAGATCTTTAGGTGTTGGAGGTGAAATTTTATGCTCAATTTGGTAATTTTTTCTTACTTTTGTTTTTACTTTGTAGCTCTTGCCTGTTAGTTACGCCTACATATGCTTCGCATATGTTGGCGACACCAACAGGTAAAAACTTCGCATATGCTGGCGTTACAGGCGTAACTTTGTAGTAAAAACCAACAGGCAAGAGCTACAAAGTAAAAACACTGAAAGAATAATAAAATTTTTGTTAAAAATGCAATTATAAAAAATTTTTTCTTGAAAAAATAAAGAAATTTTATTACAATAATGAATATAATTCTTCTTGCTAGCTCTACAACTAGTAAACAGAAATTTTTTTTTGAATAGATTCATTTTGTTAAAAACGACTTATTTTTATTCTAAAGAATGTAAAAAACGAAAAGCGCAGCTAATAAAAAAATACATTCTCATTATTAAAAAATAGTTCTTTAAAGAAAAATCAAAAAATACTCTTTTTTATGACAATTAGTTCACCAGAACGCGAAGCTAAAAAAGTCAAAATTGCAGTAGATCGTAATCCTGTAGAAACAAGTTTTGAAAAATGGGCGTGCGCCCTGAAAAAAGGATAAGATATTTTATACAATTTATGAAAAACATTATTAAGAATTTTTTCTAAAAAAATTCAGAATTTGACGATAAAAAGTTATTAAACTTTTAAATTATAGTTAATAATTTTTCAATTTTTAACGTATCATTTTTACTCGCTCTGCTTGCTGCACCTTTTGGTCGCAACTCTGCGTAGTTTTTACCTGTTGACTATTGCCTGTTAGTTACGCCTACATATGCCTGTTGGTTTTTACTTCGTAGCTGTTGCCTATTGGTTTTTACCAATAGGTAAAAACTACAAAGCAACAGCCCCTTTGAAGGTAAAAACTCCGAATATGTAGGCGTAACCAACAGGCCTTTTGCATGCCTACTTCGTTGGAAGCTACAAAGTAAAAACTACACTGGGCTATTGCTTAGGCCTGTAAAAACTGACGGTACAGGTGTAACTGACGAGAGTTTTTACCTGTTGGTAAGAAAAAACTACAAAGCAACAGTCAACAGGTTGCGATCCCTTTTGAAGGCAACAAAACGATATTTAATGCACAGCAAGAAAAGCAAGTATATATATACAATTATAAATTCTATATCAAACTAGCTTAGAATCAAATCTAGATATATAAAAATACAACAACAATATATGTGTTGTTTGCTGTTTTTTTCAATCACTTAACAGCATTTTTCTTATAAATGTTAAAATACTCTTTAAAAATTAAAGTTTAGAAACCATAACTCATCAGCTTTAAGTGTGTTTTAACAGTTAAAAAGACAGCTAGTAAAGATGAAGTACTTAACTAATATGTCTAATCTGTGTACTAAGCTTTTCAATTCGTTTGATTATGCAGTAGCTTCAATACAAAGTTTTTTTTCTGTATGCTCGTTGCGCTTGGCTTCTTGGTAGTCTGTTATTAGACTAGTTGATTCACCAAGAGCTTTGTAATTCAAGTCACTTAAAATGAACAACCTTTTGTTTGTACTTTGGAGTTTTTACCTGTTGGTAAAAACCAACAGGCAACTGCCAATAGGCAATAGCTACAAAGCAATAGCCAACATATGCTTACGCCTGTAACGCTCTGCGTTACTGGCGAGAGAGCAACAGCTATTTATAGTACAAATTGACAAATTCGTGAAACAATTATTAGCAAAATAAAACTATGCTATAAAAATATTTTTAATGAAATTCTTTTTTTTTAAATAAAAAATTTCTTTTTTTCTCTAGTCTTACCTATAATATTTTTTTAGTTTTTTCTTTTTCTATGAAAAAATTTTATTTTTATTTAAAAAACAGTTTAAATAAAACATTCTAAAAATTTGTAGAAAAAAAAACAAAAAAAAAGAAAAAAGTTTTTTTTATGATTTTAATCGATTAAATTAAAAAACACAAAATACAAAATTGATTTTTCAAAAAACTAAAATCATTGATATTTTAAAAAAAAAAAATTTAAATCAAAGGAAAAATAAATATTCTCTTAAAAAAATAAATTCTTTCACAAATACTAATAGGTCTAAATTAGCCCTCACTAAAAAAAAAATAAAATTTGTGTTTTTAAATTTGTTAAAATCAAATATCATTTTTAAAAATATATTGATAAAAAGAAAAAAAAATTTTGAGGAAATTTTTTTTAGTTTTTTTCACATATGTCAAACACCTTTAGTTTCTTTTCTTTTTTTGAATTTTTTTCAATGTAAACAAGAGAAACAAGAGACAAAAAGTTTTATATGTTCACTTCGAAAAAAATTTCTGAAAAAAAAAACGAACTTTGCAATATTTTTATTTCAATTTTTTCTTAAAACTATAAAAAAATCTGTAAAAACCTTCATAACACTCTATTTTTTTCATGAAAACATTTTAAAACGAAAAGATTATTTTTTATTAATTCAATTCTTTTTAGAATTACAATTTTTTTTTATGTTGAAAAAATTTCAAAGTTTTCTCGTAGAAAATAATATTTTGCAAAACAAATATTTAAAAGCCCTTGCTGCGCATTGCTGTGCCTGTGGTAAAAAACAATCTTTTTATTCTTTTTTACCACAAGTTAATAATATAAAATTAAAAATTGTGAATTTTTATTCACTTTCTCACTTCCAAAAAAATGTTTATTTAAATTTTTTTACAAAGAAGCAACTTTCTTTTGTTTGTACTATAGCTATTGCCTGTTGCGTTGCCAGTTACGCAGAGCGTTACAGGCGCAGCCAACAGGTACAAATTTTTTACAATAAAGCAAGCCAGCTCTGTTTGACGAAAACAATAGAGAAATTTAAAAACGTTTTTTCTTTTATATTGAAAAAAAAACCGCTCTTTTGCAAAAAGCTCTTTATAAATCAACAAAAGGTAATTATTAATGTTTCTCCCTTTAACATCAATATGACCTGCTTGCTTGCTTTGCTTACTAAAGAAAAGCTAGACTGCTATGAAGCACACAAAGTTCAAGTAAAAAAAAAAATCCAAATATTAAAATTAGACAATTTAAAGAGATGCCAACTTTGCTTTCCTGAACAGAAATTATTTCAAACAGAGTTACTGCTTTTTCAAGTATGGCAATTTACTTGTAAAAATTTTTATACAGCAAAGTATCAAATAAATAGTAAATTTGTTTATAGATTAAATCTACAAAAAAAGCAAGAAACAAAAATTTGTTTTTTATTCTCGCAAAATAAAATGAAAGTTGGTAAAATTTTTTCTCTTTTTTTTGATTTTACAAAAATATATATTTGTAAAACTTTCTGCTTGCCCAAGCAGCCCAGCGTAGCCTTTTGTTGCGAAGCAAAGCCCGTTTTGTCGCATGCTGCTTGCTTGCGAAGCAAAGCAAAGAAACAGACTGAGATCCCAACTACAGACCGGCAAATGGGATTCCAGCGAAGCAGTGAAAGCTGCGCATATGAAAACCAAAGAATTGATTATCGTTTTAAAGACAAAAAGAATACTTTTTTAGCTTCTAAAAGTCAAAAACTTTCGAAAATTGTGGAAACTTACCTTATAAGTTTTCCTTTTTCTTTACAAATGTTAAGTTTCAACAATAATGATTTTTTAAATAAAAAACATAAAAGAGTTTTTTGTCTTTTTTTGAAATTTATAAAAAAAAATACGTTGCTCTTTTTTGAATATTTTAGTCTTTTAAATTGTTTAAAAAAACAAATATTTTTTTTTCAAAAGTTAAATAACTTTCAAATATTATTTCATCAACAATTAAAATATTCTATCTTTTGTTTGTACCTGTTGGCTGCGCCTGTAACGCCAGTTACGCAGAGCGTTACAGGCGTAACTGACGACGCAACAGGCAATAGCTCTAGTACAAATCTATATTTTAATAAACACAAAAATCCATTACAAAAATTTAAAAATTGTGATTTTTTTTCTTTTTTACAATTTTTTTTTATTATAAATAGTCAAAAAAATAAAAACGACTCTTTTTTAAATATTTTTCATCAATTTTTTAATCTCTATTTCATCACAAAGATTGAAAATTTGTATAAAATAAATCAAATTCACTTATTAAAAAATTTTAAAAAAAGTTTTTATAAAACAAATATTAAAAAGTTTTTGAAATTTTTTCAAAAAAAACTTAGTTCTTTAACTCAAAAAACATTTTATTCACAAAGATCACAAAGAAAAGAAACAAACAAAATGCTACTAATAAATCAAACTAGAACTTTTCTACTAAATGTTTTATTTAAATTTTTTTATAGTTATTCTAATTATTTTAGAAAAATTCTATTCCATTTATATCAATTAGAACAAGTACAAAATGACTTTTCTAAAAAATATAACTTTAGATTTTTTCAGTTTTCTTTTTTTCAAAATTTATGTATAAAAAAGAAATGTTTTAAAAATTCTATTCTAAAACCAATTTATTTTATTTATAATCATTATTATGAAAATTTTGTTTTTTTTCAGTGTATGTTTTGTATGTTTCTAAAGAATAAAAAAGTTTTCAAATTGATGAAAAGTTCTTTTTATAAAAATGTAATTTTAAACAAAAGGTGTTTCAATAATTTTGAAAAGAATCAACTTTCTATTTTAAGAAATTTCCCATTGATTCCTCTATTTCAAATTTTTTTTCTAAATATTTCTAAAAAACAAAAAAGCACTGTACAACTTTTACTTTTTCAAAAAATGTTTTGGATTGTATCAAACAAAATGAAGAATAAATCGACAAAACTTAGTAAAAGAACTTTTTTTTCTTTTTCTGCTTTTTTCTCTAGTTTTTTGATTAAAAAATCCCAGAAAACTATTCTATATCGACAAATAAATTTTCGAAAAAATATTTTTTTTAGAAAAAATTCTTTTTATTTGAATTTTGAAAGATTTGCTGTGTATTTAAACATGGTTTCAAAAAAAAAAAGTAAAATTTTTTTTGTTTTTCAAAAAAAGAAAACATTACAAAATACTCAAATTTATTTAAAACAATGTCAACAAATTTTAAAAAAATCAATAGGAAAAAAACAAATATTTTTTATGAAAAAACTTCAAAGAAAAATGAAATTGTGGTGTCAAGAATTTAGAAACAATGTTTTGAATTCCCAACTAGACTCTTCGTTAACGACGTTGGCAACAAAAAAAACTTTTCATTATTGTGATTCAATGTTTTTAAAATATTTATGGAGTTGGGCTCGAAAAACACATCCTAATAAGAGTAAAAATTGGATTCAAAAAAAATATTTTCATTTTCTACATTCAAAAAAGTGGTTTTTTGGAAAAAGAGTTGGAAAATCATTTATTTGTTTACCTCTACATTCACAAACAAAAATTTAAAATACTATTTGTGAACAGCAGCTTTGCAAACTGGGGGGCAATAGCTACAAAACAATAGCCTAGCCAGTTTTTACCTGTTGGCTATTGCTCTCGCTTCGCGTAAGCAATAGCCAACAGGTAAAAACTACAAAGCAACAGCCAAAAGGTAAAAATTACAAAGCAACAGCCAAAAGGCTTGTTAGTAAAGCTAGTTTTTACTTTTTGCTTCAACCTGTTAACTAAGCCAACAAAGCACAGTCAACAAGCGGTGCAGGCACACAAATAAATTTACACGCTAACAGTTTAAGGAGCCAAGCTAGCAAACAAATCAATATAATGAGCAGTTGCAAGCTGTTTAAAAGTAAAAATTGCGATGATCAGCTTAGCTGTTTTGTCACTAAATTATTTTTTTGTAAGATAAGTTTTAATAAAATATTTGATTTCTCACAAATTTTATTTTATAATAATAAAAGCACACAAATTGTTAAAATTTTTACTACTAAAGTAGCTTATTTAAAATTTATGGCAGGTAAACCAGTAGAACGTCCGTTTTCAGATATTTTAACAAGTATTCGTTATTGGGTTATTCACAGCATTACAATTCCAGCTTTATTTATTGCTGGTTGGCTTTTTGTAAGTACAGGTTTAGCATATGACGTTTTTGGAAGTCCTAGACCAAATGAATATTTTACAGAAGATCGCCAAGATGCTCCATTAATTACAGATCGTTTCAATGCATTAGAACAAGTTAAAAAATTATCACAATAATTTTTTAGTTTTTTAAGTTTATTTTCTATTTTGAATAATTGTAAACATAAAAACAAAACTGTCTTTGTACTGTCTTTGTTTTTATGTTTGCAATTATTATGTGGTCATCATTTTAATGTTTGCTTTAATAGTTTGTGTCAAAATTTTTTATATAAGCTTTAAACTAAATTTTTAAAACTTTGATCGTCTAGAATTTAATAATTTTTTCAACAAAATTTAGCTTATAAATCTAAAATTTTGAACAGTTTTTCCTTTTGCGAAGTAAAAAAGAGTTATTCCTTGTTAGCAGTGTTTGCTAGCCTGCCAGCTTTTGTACTATAAAGATATAAAGAGTAAAAACTCCAAAGCAACAGCCAAAGCTGGCCAGGTTGCGATCTATGCCTTCGCATGCTGCTTGCTTGCGAAGCAAAGCAAAGAAACAGGTAGGAATAGCGACTTTGTAGCTGTTGCTCTCGTCAGTTACGCCAGCATATGCTGGCGTTACAGGCGTAAGCAATAGCCCAGCGTAGCTTTGCCTGTTGGTTTTGACTTTGTAGTTGCGATCGGAGATCGCGACTTTGTAGCTGTTGCTCCAAAGCAACAGCCAACAGGTAAAAACTACCTACCAGCGGAGCTGGTTGGGGTTGCGATCTCTGCCGGCATATGCCTGTTGGTTTTTACTTCGTAGTTGCGATCTCTGCTTCGCAGGGATCGCGACCAACAGGTAAAAACAGGCAGGAATCGCGACTTTGTAGCTGTTGCTCCAAAGCAACAGCTAACAGGTAAAAACTTCGCAAGATCGCGACTTTGTAATAACGTCAGTTACGCCTGTAAAAACTGACGTTACAGGTGTAACCAAAAAGCAGAGCAAGCAGCTCTAAACTGTCAGCCAAGCAACTTGACAAGTAGCAGAGCTATCAAGTTTGTTTGATCATCAAACTAATTCGTGGTTTTCTCCGAAGGAAGCTAAACTGAAAGTAGTTTGCTAACTAAAAAAGATAAGCCTTTGTTGCTTTGTTGCTAGAAATTTGTAAACTAGTTGCTGACAAAAAGAACTAAACATTTTTAAGACAAAGTAACCAAAAACATTAAAAATCAACATGGTAAGCTGAAATAGAGAGGATATAAAAAATAAAAATGAAAGTATTACAACAAATGTCTTTAGTAAAAAAAACAAACTAAAAGATGCTTTAGCTAAAGAATTATCTTTTATCTTTTTCATGTTTTAAATCAAAATACTGTATTTCATAACAATGAAGAATTTTAAACCGTTTAAAAAAGATAAATAAATACTAAAAAAATTATGCAATCTGAAAAAAAAGAAATATTAGCTACAGCTGTTGGTCGACGTAAAGAAGCTGTTGCTCAAATTCAACTTATTCATGGTACTGGTGAAATTATTATTAATAATAAACCAGCAAATATTTATTTAAATAATTCATGTTCTTTGATTACTTTAAAAGGACCCTTTAATGTTTTTCAAAGTTTAGAACTATTAACAGAATCAAATCAAATTGATACAATTGTTAAAGTTAAAGGTGGAGGTTTAATTGGTCAAGCAGAAGCAATTAAATTAGGTGTTGCACGTGCTATTTGTCAGTTAAACAATTTCAGTTCAGAAAATAACACTATTGTTAAAAAGTCTTTAAAAGATAAAGGCTATTTAACAATAGATGCTCGTGTTAAAGAACGTAGAAAATATGGTTTAAAGAAAGCTCGAAAAGCTTCACAATATCATAAACGTTAATTTTTTCATTTTCATAAATTTTACAAAAGTTTTTGCTTATTGCAAAAAAAACTTACTAAAAACTTTTAATTTTCTAAAAGAAAACTGGCTTTGATAAAAAAAAATTATATCTTTAAAATTTTCTTATCTATTAAAATTTTTAATAAAAAACTTTAATAGATAAGAAAATTCATTAAGAGCAAATTGTTACTGAGAAAAACACGATAAACCTATGCTAAATATGTAATAAAAGAATACTAGAGAATATTTAATTCTCTCGCCTGTAACTGGCTAGGCTATTGCTTTGTAGCTGTTTTATATTTTTATTAAAAAATTTTTAAGATGATTTGACTTTAAAAATAAAAAGTTAAAAAACTTGAAGTATTTTGTAAAATTGATGAATAGTGAAACTATAATGAGAAATTTTGTTGTACTTTTTTTAAATGCAGAGTAGTAAAGAAATCAAAAGTTTCCTTTAAAGGTCAATCTGAAACAATAGGATACTATTTGCTAACAATACACTGATAGATGTAAATCTAGATGTAAGTCAAAAGACAAAGACTTTAAAAAATCAAAAATTTTTCCAAAAGCCACTAAAAGCCAAAAGATATTAGAATTTTTAAGCTAAATATACAAGATAGCAGAACTATTGAAAGCAAAGCTACGCTGGATCGCAACTATGTTGCAACCTGGCCAGGTTGCGATCTTGCGAAGTTTTTACCTGTTGGTATCGCTTCGCGTAACCAACAACAGGTAAAAACTTCGCAAGATCGAGACCAAAATTGCACTCACTGCCGAGAAGAGGCTTTCTTTAGATCAATAATACAAAGTTATAATGTTTTTGAAAGTAGAGTTGTAAAAAACAAATAAAAGTCTATTAAATTTATATTTGATACATATTTTTTAGAAAAAATTTTATAAAACCTTAGTATAAAGTTTCTTAAAAATTTATTTTTATTATGAATCAAGAAAATTATATTCGTCGTTATTTTATTGTAGGTGAAAGAAGATTTAGTAATTATTGGTGGGCCACAGTTATTTGTATTGGCTCTTTTGGATTTTTATTAACAGGTATTTCGAGTTATGTTACTAGCTCAATGTCTTCTTTATTAGTAGATTCAACAGAAACTCAAACTCATTTATCTTGGTTTTCTTCAATGTTTTCTCATTTTTATTCAAATGAGAATATTCATTTTTTTCCTCAAGGTTTATTAATGTGTTTTTATGGAAGTTTAGGATTTTTATTAAGTCTTTATTGGTGGTTTTTAATTTTTTGGAACGTTGGAGGTGGTTTTAATGAATTTAATAAAAAAGAAAATTTTATCCGAATTTTTCGTTGGGGTTATCCAGGAAAAAATAGAAAAATTGATTTATATTATACATTAAAAGATGTTGAATCTATTCGTGTTGAAATTCAACAAGGTTTAGATGCTCAACGTACTATCTATTTAAAATTCAAAGGAAATCGTGAAATTCCTATCACAGGTATTGGTCAACCTTTAACTCTCCAAGAAATTGAAAAACAAGCTTCTGAACTTGCTAATTTTTTACAAGTTTCCTTAGAAGGACTTGTACGAGTGGACTAAATAAAGTTCTTTAGAAGGAGTTTGTTTTATTGTAAGTACATTTTTGAACAAAATGAAACAAACACAATTATACTAAATATTAGTAGACAACAAAGACAACAACCTGAACATTGCCATAATAATTATTATAGTGTTTGCTGAAAACTTCGCAATCAACTTGTAACTTGATAGGAAATCGGGAAAGCAGCAATATGGAGTGTCCGCTCTCTTGTTAATTTGCTAACCCGAAAGCGAAAAAAACAGTAGAGTTTTCACTTTTTGGTGAACAAACAAAAGCAGCAAGTCCATGCTGCGCTGCTGCTTCGAAGCTGCGCATGAAACTTTGTAGCTATTGCCTTCTGCGCAAGCAAAAGGGCTGTTGCTTACGCCTGTAACGCCAATTAAGCGTGCATATGTTTCGCATATGCTGACGTTACAGGCGTAACTGGCGTTACAGTCGTAAGCAATAGCCCTTTTGAAGGTAAAAACTACGATGGGCTATTGCCTGTTGGTTACGCCTGTAACGACACTTTGTAGCTATTGCCTATTGGTTTTTACTTCGTAGCTTCAAAAGGCCTGTTGGTTACGCAGAGCGATACTTTGTAGCTGTTGCCTGTTGGTTTTTACCAACAGGTAAAAACTCCAAAGCAACAGCCAACAGGTAAAAACTCCAAAGCAACAGCCAATAGGTAAAAACTCTCGCTTCGCGTAAGCAATAGCCAACAGGTAAAAACTTACACCTGCATATGCTTCGCTGCTCCGCATATGCAGGCGTAAATGGCTAGGTTATTGCTTTGTAGCTTTTAAAAAAAAGCAAATAGCTTTTGTTATTATGAGTTAAAAAGGACTTTTAAAAAAGTGCTTTGCATTTTTTTTTAGTTTTCTTTTTATTAAAAATATTTATTTATAAATTTCTATGCCTCGTTCTCAAAGAAATGATAATTTTATTGATAAAACGTTTACAGTTATTGCTGATATTTTATTAAAAGTATTACCCACATCTCAACGAGAAAAACAAGCTTTTACTTATTATCGAGATGGAATGTCAGCTCAAGCTGAAGGTGAATATGCAGAAGCTCTTCAAAATTATTATGAAGCAATGCGCTTGGAAGTAGACGCTTATGATCGCAGTTATATTCTTTATAATATTGGATTAATTCATACAAGTAATGGTGAACACGGTCGAGCTTTAGAATATTATTATCAAGCTTTAGAAAGAAATCCTTCTTTACCTAGCGCTTTAAATAACATTGCTGTAATATATCACTATAGAGGTGAACAAGCTATTGAAAATGGTCAATCAGAAATTTCTCAAATTTTATTTGAAAAAGCTGCAGATTATTGGAAAGAAGCTATTCGTTTAGCTCCAACAAATTATATTGAAGCTCAAAATTGGTTAAAAATGACTGGTCGAAATACAGGTTTATAATTTCTAAAAAATGAAAAAAAAAAATTGAGATAAAACAATAACTTTTTATGCTTTATACGGTTGTAGCAATATATTTACAAGTTTAGTCATATTCTTTAGCAAGCAATGCTTGCTTGCTAAAGAAATATTTATAACAAGTCATAAGCTAAATTTGATTTGTTTAATACTAGTTTTAGACTAAAACTTGTAAATAGAAAATATTTTCATTTTTTATGAAATTAGCAGTTTATGGAAAAGGTGGAATTGGCAAATCAACAACAAGTTGTAATATTTCAATTGCTTTAGCAAAACGTGGAAAAAAAGTTCTTCAAATTGGATGTGATCCAAAGAGTGACAGTACTTTTACATTAACTGGATTTTTAATCCCAACTATTATTGATACTCTTCAAGCAAAAGATTATCATTATGAAGATGTTTGGCCTGAAGATGTTATATATCAAGGGTATTCAGGAGTTGATTGTGTAGAAGCAGGAGGACCTCCTGCAGGAGCTGGTTGTGGTGGATATGTTGTTGGTGAAACTGTAAAACTTTTAAAAGAATTCAATGCTTTTTATGAATATGATATTATTTTATTTGATGTTTTAGGAGATGTTGTTTGTGGTGGTTTTGCTGCTCCTCTTAATTATGCTGATTATTGTATTATTGTCACAGATAATGGATTTGACGCTTTATTTGCAGCAAATCGCATTACTGCTTCAGTTCGTGAAAAAGCTCGTACACATCCTTTACGTTTAGCAGGTTTAATTGGAAATAGAACAAAAAAACGAGATTTAATTGAAAAATATGTTGAAACATGTCCAATGCCTATTTTAGAAGTTTTACCTTTAATTGAAGATATTCGTGTTTCTCGTGTAAAAGGAAAAACTTTATTTGAAATGGCTGAATCAGAGCCAATGCTTCAATTTGTTTGTGATTTTTATTTAAATATAGCAGATCAGCTTTTAACTCTACCAGAAGGTGTTATTCCTAGAGAATTAGGTGATCGCGAATTATTTAATCTACTTTCTAATTTTTATTTAAATTCATCAACATTAAATAATGCAAATCAAAAAAATGAAATAGATGTTTTTGATTTAGTATAGAATTTTATGAAAAAATCTATTTTTTGCGACACATGTTCTTTTACAATTTTTGTATTCTTACTCTTGTTTGTACCTGTTGGTCGCAATCTTTGATCGCAACCCTGCGTAGCTTTGCCTGTTGGTTTTTACTTTGTAGCTGTTGCTCCAAAGCAACAGCCAACAGGTAAAAACTACGCTGGGCTATTGCTTTGGAGTTTTTACTTCGTAGCTGTTGCTCTCGCTTCGCGTAAGCAACAGCCAACAGGTAAAAACTCCAAAGCAACAGCCAACAGGCAATAACTCTCTAGAGTACAAATGTTTCTAATTTACTATTTTTTTTTTGTTTTGATCATGCTTATTGGTTACACCAATTTTTACCTTTATGATCGAAATCTTTGGTGTTTTTACCTTTTAGCCCAATTATTCGTGCAAAATAATGCACAAAAAAATTTTTCTTTAATTTTAAATGAAAGTTCGTTCTTCTGTAAAAAAAATCTGTACAAAATGTCGTTTAATTCGTCGAAAAGGTACAGTAATGGTTATTTGTACAAATCCTAAACATAAACAACGTCAAGGATAATATTTGAATTTTTTTTCATTTTTCTCTTTTTTTATCAGATAAAAAAAGAGAAAAATGAGAACACTAAATTTTTAAAAAATATTGATTTAATAAAGATTAAATATTATAAATATACTTGAGAAGAAAACTTTTGTGTATTTTTCAAAAAACAAATTTTTTTAAGGTAGATTTTTAATAATTCATTTCTTTAAAACTTTTTATGCAAAGTCTAATTTTTATTAGACAATAGTAAATTATTTTTTAATAAAAACTTTGTAACTTCCAACCTACTTCGTTGGTAGGTTGGTAGGCAAGTTTTTACCTGTTGGCTATTGCCTGTTGGTATTTACTACAGGCGTAACTTTGTAGTAAATACCAACAGACATCAACATATGCAGAGTTTTTACCTGTTGGCTGTTGCTTTGTAGTTTTTACCTATTGGCTGTTGCTTTGGAGCAACAGCTACAAAGTAAAAACCAATAGGCAACAGCTACGAAGTAAAAACCAACAGGCATATGTAGGCGATATTTTTTGTATGCTAAACTGCTAAAAATCAAAGGAATGGAGAATTAAAAAGTTTTTAACTTTTTTTTAACAAAATTTATGAAATCTTTTTCTAATAAAAAGAAAGCTTTTACGTCTTTCTTTACAATCTTTTCTTTAGTGTTCACTTTAAGCTTAACAAATTTAGCATCTGTAGCAAATGCTTATCCGATTTTTGCTCAACAAAATTATGAAAATCCTCGTGAAGCAAACGGTCGTATTGTTTGTGCTAATTGTCACTTAGCACAAAAACCTGTAGAATTAGAAGTTCCGCAAGCAGTTTTACCTGATACAGTTTTTGAAGCTGTTGTTAAAATTCCTTATGATCAACAAGTAAAACAAGTGTTAGGGAATGGTAAAAAAGGTGATTTAAATGTAGGTATGGTATTAATTTTACCTGAAGGTTTTGAATTAGCTCCAACTGATCGTGTTCCTGAAGAAATGAAGAAAAAAGTTGGTAAATTATTTTACCAACCTTATAATCCAGATAAAAAAAATATTTTAGTAGTTGGTCCGGTTCCTGGTAAAAAATATAGTGAAATGGTTATTCCTATTTTATCTCCATATCCAGCTAAAAACAAAAATGTATCTTTCTTAAAATATCCAATTTATTTTGGTGGAAATCGTGGTCGTGGACAAGTTTATCCTGACGGTTCAAAATCAAACAATACAGTTTATAGCTCACCAGTTGCAGGAAAAATTACAAATATTGCAACATTAGATAAAAAAGGTGGTTTTGAAATTACAATTGAAACAGCAAACGGTGATTCTGTTGTTGAAAAAATTCCAGCTGGACCTGAATTAATTGTTTCTCAGGGGCAGTCAGTGCAACCAGATCAACCATTAACAAATAATCCAAATGTTGGTGGATTTGGACAAAAAGATGTTGAAATTGTTCTTCAAAACCCTGCTCGTATTCAAGGTTTATTACTTTTCTTTGGTGCTGTTTTATTAGCTCAAGTTTTATTAGTTCTTAAGAAAAAACAATTTGAAAAAGTTCAATTAGCTGAAATGAATTTCTAATTTTTTTATCTTTTGTTCGTCTAGTTTGTTAGTTTTTTTTGCTACAAATTTTAGCTTTGCTTTACTGATTTTTTTTTTTTGAAAGGAAGCTTGTAACTAGGACTTTTTGTTTTTTGTCTGTTGCTTTGTAGTTTTTACCTTTTAAAGGTAAAAACTACAAAGCAACAGACAAAAGGCAAAGCTGGTTACAGCTAAAAGGTAAAAACTAATAAAAACTTTTTAGCTATCTATGCTGAAAAAGCATTTGTACTATAATTTGTACTCGAAAGAGCAATAGCTCTTTAGAGTACAAATATTTTGAGCAAACAATTTAAAATTAAAAATGAAAAAATTCTATTTTTTTAGGAACGATGTTGTTCTTCAACAAGTTTAACACAGATATCGTTTGATTTTTTTTTAATTTTATAAAAAATAGTTTTTGTGTAAACATTGAATTAGTTAAAATGGAATATATTGAAATTTAGTAGATTTTTCTTTTTTGTACTATAATTTTTACTATAAATAGTTATTGCTTACGCCTGTAACGCCAGTTACGCCTACATATGCCTGTTGGTTACGCAGAGCGACACTTTGTAGCTATTGCCTGTTGGTTTTTACCAACAGGTAAAAACTCTCGTCAGCATATGCGAAGCATATGCAGGCGTAAGCAATAGCCAACAGGTAAAAACTTCGCATATGCTGACGTTACAGGCGTAACCGACAAGAGCAATAGCTATAAATAGTAAAAACAAAAAGTACCTGTTGGCTATTGCTTTGTAGTTTTTACCTGTTGGTCGCGATCTCCGATCGCAACTACAAAGTAAAAACCAACAGGCAAAAGCAAACAAAAGCTAGAACTTCAAATAAAACTTCTTAGAGCAATCTTGTGAATTTGAATACTACAAAGTTGCAGAGATCGAAGTAGACAAGCCAAATAAAAGGTAAAAAAGTTTTCTTTTGACAAAAACTCTATGTTCTCTATTGAAAATAAAAAACTAAATAAAATCTTAATTATATGTCAGTTACTAAAAAACCAGATTTAACAGATCCAATCTTAAAAGAAAAATTAGCAAAAGGTATGGGTCATAATTATTATGGTGAACCTGCTTGGCCTAATGATTTATTATATATTTTCCCAGTAGTAATTTTAGGTACATTTGCTTGTGTTATTGGATTATCTGTATTAGATCCTGCTGCTATTGGAGAACCAGCAAATCCATTTGCAACTCCATTAGAAATTTTACCAGAATGGTATTTCTATCCAGTTTTCCAATTATTACGAACAGTGCCTAACAAATTATTAGGTGTAATGTTAATGGCGTCAATTCCAGTTTTTCTTTTTTTCATCCCATTCGTTGAAAATATCAACAAATTCCAAAACCCTTTCCGTCGTCCTATTTCGTCAGCAATTTTCTTAGTAGGCACTGTTATTGCCGTATGGTTAGGCATCGGGGCTACTTTGCCAATTGAAATTAGTTTAACTTTTGGTTTATTTTAAGTTTATATTAACTATGTTGCTTTAAAGTAACATAGTTAATACAAACACGATTCCATAAAACGTAAAAAAAATTATATAACTGTTTTAAAGAACAAAAATTTACTAAAAGTTTTTTAGTTTTTAAAATTTAATAAATATGGGCACACACAACTAAAAAAAAAAAGAGTTGTTCTGCAAATTTGCAGGTACCTTTAGAGGTACCAAAGACCCAAAAATATGCTGCATAGAGGCAGGAAAAACAATTGAATTTTGCCTGTCAGACTTCCTTTTGTTGGCAAGCAGGCTTACGATACCAGGCTTCTTACCAGTCTACCGACTTGCCGGCTTGTTAGTTACGACTGTATCATCAGCAAGAGCATATACAGGCGGAATTGACCATACACGCATAACCAAAAGCCCCTTTGCATGCCTACCAAGCTACTTCGTTGGTAGGTTGGTAGGTAAAAACCAACAGGCAATAGCTAAAAAGTGAAAAATTATAAGTAGACAAATTATTTCTTATCAGTTATCCAGACAATCTGATAAACTAAAATCTAAGCAAAAAATGCCAATAATAGTTATTTATTACAGAAAATTGTATGAAAATTTTTCATAAAGATGAATAAAGAGTTAGAAAATTTTCAAAATATTTGATATCATGTTTCATAAAAAATGTATACTCTGTAAAACTTAAAAAAATATTGTTTACAGAGTTTTTATAAAATTTGTAAAATTTTTTTATTTCATTTAGGGCTCGTCGTCTAGCGGATTAGGACTGGAGCCTTCTAAGCTCCCAACGTAGGTTCGATTCCTACCGGGCTCAAAAGCAATTTGGTTAATTAGTATGTGAACTTACATTTTTATGAGTTTGATTTTTTTTTATAAATTTGTAATTATAGATAAAATTCAAAAATATCGCAAATCTGAGACTCGCTTAAACGCTTTATTTAAATGGGTTGAGTGTGTCTCAGAAGTGTCTCAAATTGAGATACTTCTGAGGTTCGATCTCTGCCTGTATGTGAAACAAACCGGCGAGGGGGGGCAAAAGAACAAAGAGGCAGAAATCGCAACTACAAAATATCGTCAGTTACGCCTGCATATGCTGAAGTTACAGGCGTAAGTTTTTACCTATTGGCTATTGCTTTGGAGTTTTTACCTGTTGGTATCGCTCTGCGTAACCAACAGGCAACAGCTCCAAAGCAATAGCCAATAGGTAAAAACTCCAAAGCAACAGCCCTTTTGAAGGTAAAAACTTACGCCAATAACAGCCAACGAAGTAGGTAAATTGGAAGTAACAAGTCTCGAAGCCATATTAAGGTTAATAAGTGAGCAATGTAAAAAGATAACAGCTTTAAAATAAAGTACTCAATTTTAAGAAAACTTTTTTAATATAATATTTAAAAGTAAAATAAGTTAAATAAAGAAAAAAATTGCTTTTTTTAAGAAATTTTGTATATTATTAAAATAAGCCTGCTTAGCTCAGTTGGCTAGAGCATCCGTTTCATACGCGGGAAGTCACTAGTTCGAATCTAGTAGTAGGCATAAAAACAAATTAAAATTTTTAAATAAGTTGAGTAAATAAAATTTTACAATTTGTACTATAAATAGCTCTTGCCTGTTGGCTACGCCTGTAACGCTCTGCGTAACTGACGATACTTTGTAGCTATTGCCTATTGGTTTTTACTTCGTAGCTGTCGCCTGTTGGTTACGCAGAGCGATACCAACAGGTAAAAACTACAAAGCAACAGCCAATAGGTAAAAAAATAGCCAACAGGTAAAAACTACCTACCAGCGGAGCTGGTTGGGGTTGCGATCTCTGCCTTCGCATGCTGCTTGCTTGCGAAGCAAAGCAAAGAAACAGGCAGGAATCGCGACTTTGTAGCTTCAAAAGGCCTGTTGGTTTTTACTTTGTAGCTATTGCTCCAAAGCAATAGCCAACAGGTAAAAACAAAAGAAAATAAAATATTCTCCATTTTGGTCAATCTTTTTTATTGAAAAGTAGTTTTTTAAGCATTACACAATGAATGAAAAAATACAAGATTTCTTTTTAAATTGTGATGAATGTGTTCTTGAAAACCCTCGAAATTTTTATGGTTGTTTCACATTAGGCCCTTTCAAAAATAGTCAAAGTTTAACTGTAGCGAATGCTTTGAGACGTACTCTATTGTCAGAACTTCGTGGTGTTGCTATTACGCATTTAGAAATAGACGGAACTATACATGAATACTCTACAATAACGGGAGTACGCGAATCTATTTTAGATATTTTATTAAATTTTAAACATATTGTCTTAAAAAAAACATCTCCTTTAAAAAAACCTCTGTTAGGTTATTTAAATGTTCGTGGACCTGGCATTGTGCGAGCAGCGGATTTAAAACTTCCATCAATAATTCAATGTGTAGATCCTGATCAATATATTGCAACTTTAGCTGAAAATGGGAAACTTATTCTAAAGTTTACTATTTCTGATTTTCAAAATTTTACACAAATGAAAGAAATATCAGAAAGTTTTCAGATGAATAATGAACAAGAAATGTCAAAAAACCAAATAAAAAACTTGTCATTAAACACTTTAAAAAACAAAATTGAAAATGTTTATTCAAAACAAACAAATTCTTTTTTTAAAAAGAAAAATAATATTAAAAATAAATTTCAAAAAACTTCAACTCTATTTCATACTTTAAATTATCTTCAATCTAAACTGCAAAGTAACCCAGTTGTTAGTAAGTCTAGTAACAAATTAACCAAAAGATTATCTATTTGGCAAGCTCATAAACAAGCGGCTAACAAGCAGCAAAGCACATTTGTATCCACATTCGTGGAAGCACTATGTTCAAGAAAATCTTTTAGTTTTCTGCTTTTTTATGATCATGAAAACTTGCTAGCCAAAAAAAGTATTACTCTCTTAAAGCAAAAGACAAACAATCGAGAATCGAGTCAAACTAATAGAATAAAAAGTACAAAGTTGAGAACACCTGCTAAAAAAAATTCACAACAATTTCCTACAAATTCTTTATGGATCGATCCTATATTCAATCCTATTTTAAAAGTAAATTATCTTATTGAAACAATTCAACCTTTGAAAACCGATATTCCAAATCAACGAATTCGAGTTGAATTATGGACAAATGGAAGTATTCATCCTCGCAAAGCATTTTATGATGCTTTGACTTATCTAAAAACAATGTTTGACAAATTAGACTCAATGAAATTTTTAAATTATAAATTCACTAATACATTCTTAGAATCAGAAAAAACAATGAATAAAATATTGAAAATTATTGAATATGATTTTAGTTTTTATAACTCTTTAGAAGAACAAAAAAATGTTTTATTTTCGGCTGATAAAAAGTTTATTCCTAAAGAAATTCAACAAATTGAAAAAGATTATTCTGTTGAGTTGTTTAATAATGCATATAAAAACATTTTAGAAGTATCTATTGAAAAATTATCTTTGCCTTCTCGTTTAAAAAAAGCTTTAACAAAAAACAATTTATTTGTAATTGGTGATATTTTAAAATATTCACCAAGTGAATTAAAAGCACTTCCTGGAATTGGAAATGTTTCAATATCTGTCATTCAAAAGCATTTTACAAAAATTGGTCTAAAATTAGAATCAAAAAAAAAATAATTTAAATTTGTTTCTATGATTTGTTAATAACTAATCATAGAAACAAATTTTGATAATGTCATTTGATTATTTGTAAATGAAAACATTTAAAAAGTTGAATTTAAAAAATGTTTTCTATATTATTATATATATAATATTTTTGCGGGTATAGTTCAGTTGGTAGAACACCTCCTTGCCAAGGAGGATGTCGCGCGTTCGAGTCGCGTTACCCGCTTTCTTGCTTATTTGCATTTATTTTTTTTTTAAGGAACACATGAATTATTCAAATTTGACTTTTTTTCTAAAAAATGTAATAATGGATACTAGTTATATAAAATATACAAAAATCTTCAATTCACTCGTTTTCATAAATAAAAAAATATATAAAATTATTTTTTTGTTTTGAAAAATAAAAACAACGCTCTTAGTTCAGTTGGTAGAACGCAGGTTTCCAAAACCTGATGTCGTGGGTTCAAGTCCTACAGGGCGTGAACTCGTTTTTATAAAAATTATGTTAAGAAAAATAAATTTGTTGACAAATTACTCTATATGTGTTATATAATCATTAAAACAAATAGAAAAATAAATTTCAGTAAAATTGAATACTCCAAAAATTTCTATTTGATCAAATAAAAACAATTATATACATTTGCCCCCATCGTCTAGAGGCCCAGGACACCTCCCTTTCACGGAGAAAACGGGGATTCGAATTCCCCTGGGGGTAAAAGCATCGTCAGTTACGCCTACATATGCCTGTTAGTTTTTACTTTGTAGCTATTGCCTATTGGTTTTTACAGGCGTAAGCAATAGCCCAGCGTAGTTTTTACCTGTTGGCTCTGCGTAGCCAACAGATAAAAACTGGTTGGGGTTGCTATCAAAGATCGCGACTTTGTAGCTGTTGCCTATTGGTTTTTACCAATAGGTAAAAACTACAAAGCAACAGCCAACAGCAATGCCAAGATCAAATTATCAAAGTTTATTACTCTTTTTTTTTATGTCAAGATATATAGGTCCTCGTTTAAGAATTATTCGTCGTATTGGTAAATTAAGAGGTTTTACACGAAAAAAACCTTTTCGTAGATCTTTTCGTGGAAGAGGTGCTTTTCAAGGAAAAGTGATTCCTCCAGGTCAACATGGTTTAACAAAATTGTTTAAAAGTCGACCTTTTGATTCAAACGAATCAGATTATTTAATTCGTTTAAAAGTGAAACAAAGATTACGTTATAATTATGGAATTACAGAAAAACAATTAGTAAAATATGTACGTCAAGCTAAAAAATTAAAAGAATCAACAGGTCAAGTGTTATTACAACTTTTAGAAATGCGTTTAGATAACATTGTTTTCCGTTTGAATATGGCTCCCACTATAGCAGCAGCTCGACAGTTGATTAGTCATGGTCATATTCATGTAAATAATAAAAAGGTGAACATTGCAAGTTATATGTGTAAACCAAAAGATGTGATTTCAGTATCAATGAAGCAAAGTTCATTACGATTAGTAAATCGCAATTTACAAGAGTATTCTCAAAAAATGAGTTCATATAAAAAACGTTTAGAAAGAACTTTAGCTTATATTTTATTTCAACGTAATATTAGTCCTACAATGGCTAATGCTTTAGAATATATTAATCAAGGAAAAGTCCAAGTGAATAATAGAAAAGTTTTAGTCCCTAATTATTTGTGCCGTTCAAAAGATACGATTTCAGTGAAAACTGAAAAAGGTATTCGTAAATTTATGTTTAGTGAATAAATCTTAAAAAAGAAATTTATGCTTCTTAGTAAAATAAACTAAGAAACATAAATTTCTTTTTTCATTATCGTTTTGAAATAGACAAAATTTGAAAAGAATGATAAAATATATTTGCAATTAAATACATTTTGTCTATTTCAAAAAATAAACTTGTCATTCTTTTGTTTGTACTATAATTTTTACTTTGTAGCTTCCAATCTACCAACCTACCAACGAAGTAGGTTGGTAGGTAGGCATGCAAAACGCTTGTTGGTCACGATCTTTGATCGCAACCCCAACCAGTTTTTACTTGTTGGCTGTTGCTTTGGAGCAACAGCTACAAAGTATCGCTCTGCGTAACCAACAAGCGGAGCTGGTAGGTAGCTTTGCCTGTTGGTTTTTACTTTGTAGTTGCGATCGGAGATCGCGACTTTGTAGCTATTGCTCCAAAGCAATAGCCAACAGGTAAAAACTACGCTGGGCTGTTGCTTTGTAGTTTTTACCTTCAAAAGGGCTACGTCAGTTACTTTGTTCTTTGATATACAGAAAAGCCTCCGTGATGGAACTGGTAGACATGCTGGTTTTAGGAACCAGTGCTTTTGTGCGTGTCGGTTCGAATCCGACCGGAGGCATTCAAATCTCATGAAATTGGTTAAAATTTTAATTATGTGAAATCTCCAGTCGCAACTATGTTGCTGCCTAGCTTTGTCTGTTGGCTATTGCCTGTTGGTTTTTACTTTGTAGCAACAAAGTAAAAACCAACAGGCAATAGCCAACAGACAAAGCTAGGCAGAATGTTTCAAAAAATTTATGTTTTTTTATTTAGAACGCTTCATAAAAACTAAAAGCTTTTCACTTTTTTCTATTTATAATTGTTGTACTTTGTAGTTTTTACCTTCAAAGGGGCTATTGCTTTGGAGTTTTTACCTGTTGGTATTTACTACGAAGTAAAAACCAACAGGCAACTGCCAACAGGCAATAGCTACAAAGTCGCGATCTTGCGAAGCAAAGCCTGCATATGCTGACGTTACCTGTTGGCATCGTCAGCATATGCGAAGCTATGCGAAGCATATGCAGGCGTAACCAACAGGCAAAGCTGCGCAAGCTTGCTTGCCTACCAACCTACCAACGAAGTAGGTTGGTAGCTACAAAGTTACAAAAGCTTTTTTGAAACATGCACTGTCAATTTTAAAAAATTTTTTTTATGCCAATTGGTGTACCTCGAATTATTTATTGTTGGGGTGAAGAACTTCCAGCGCAATGGACAGATATTTATAATTTTATTTTCCGTAGACGAATGGTTTTTTTAATGCAATATTTAGATGACGAACTTTGTAATCAAATTTGTGGTTTATTAATTAACATTCACATGGAAGATCGTTCAAAAGAAATGGAAAAGAAAGAAATGGAAAATAGTGGATTTTTTAAAAGTTCTACAACACAAAGAAAACCTGGGTTAGAAGCTTCTTTAGGGAAAAATGAATTAAAAACATCAGCAAAAAAAAAAGAACGTTCAATTGAAGATTTAATGATTTCTGAAGAAGATTTAGGTATTGATGAAAATAACATGTTAGAAACACATACTTTACAAAAAATTTCATTAGAATGGTTAAATTGGAATTCTCAATTTTTTGATTATTCTGAAGAACCTTATCTTTTTTATTTAGCAGAATTGTTAGCTAAAGATATGAATGCAGGATTGTTGCATGCATGCAAATCAAATACAGTAAACCAAAATATTTCAATGAGTGATACAGAATTAGCAAAATTCATGATGATGTTTAAACAAATGAATTCATCAGATCGAAAAAACGCATCTATTGCTTTTGCTTCTGCTTCGCAGAGGCAGCAGAACTCTATGAATTCAAATCAAAATTTTGATATTTATTCTCCATTTCGATTATTAGCAAATAAAATTGCACAAAATTCAAATGATTTTCAAATAGATGAAAACTTTAAAAAGTTGTCTTTTCAAAAAAAACTTGAACAATTTCAAAAAAAACAAAATTCAAAAAATCATATGGATTCTCTTGTTTCAAATTTAGCAAATAAAGAATTTTTTAATGATTCCGATCAGTCAAATTATAAAAAATCTTTTTCAGAAAAAGCTTTGTCTCAAAGACAACTGCGTCGTGATTATTTTGAAGAAAATTTTGTTTCTTCAAAATATAAAACAAAACAAACAAAAGCTTTTGACTATTTAAATCCAGATCAAATTTCAAAAGATACAGCTTATTTAGAATACCGTGATTCATATAGAAAACAAACCGAACGTGCTTTACAAGAAGAAGAATCAAAAAAAGTTTTTATGGTTATTAATTCTTTTGGAGGTTCTGTAGGCAATGGTATTACTATTCATGATGCTTTGCAATTTATTAAAGCAGGTTCAATGACTTTAGGATTAGGTGTTGCTGCTTCAGCTGCTTCTTTAGCTTTAGCAGGAGGAACTATTGGAGAGCGATATGTTACTGAAGGTTGTCATGTAATGATGCACCAACCAGAAGGAGGTTTAAGTGGACAAGCTTCTGATATTTGGATTGATAGTCAAGAAATTCTAAAAATTCGTTTAGATGTTGCTGAAATTTATTCTTTATCTACATATAGACCTCGTCATAAAATTTTACGTGATTTAGATCGTGATTTTTACTTAACTGCTATGGAAACTATTTATTATGGATTAGCTGATGAAATTGCAACAAATGAAGTAATGCATTCTATTATCGAAATGACAAGTAAAGTCTGGGACTACCATGATAGTCAACAACAAAAATTATTAGAAAGTCGTGATAGCGCTACTTCAGGTTTAGATACACAAACACAAAATTAAATTTGTACTTTGTAGCTATTGCCTTCTGCGCAAGCAAGCTTGCGCAGCTTTGCCTGTTGGTTACGCCTACATATGCTCCGCATATGTTGACGATGCCAACAGGTAAAAACTGCGCATGCAAAAGGGCTGTTGCTTACGCCTGTAACGCCAGTTTTTACCTGTTGGCTATTGCTTACGCCTGCATATGCTTCGCATATGCTGACGAGAGCAATAGCTACAAAATAAAAACCAACAGGCATATGCTGGCGTATAAACTCCAAAGCAATAGCTACAATGTACAAACAAAAGTAAGTCGCTTGACCAAGCTCCTCACTCCTGTTAGCACCTGGCGTAGTTTTTTCTTTCCAAAGTACAAAGTAGGTTGTCTATTGCCTGTTGGTTTTTACTTTGTAGTTGCGATCTCTGCCGGCATATGCAGGCGTAAGCAACAGCCAACAGGTAAAAACTCTCTCGCTTCGCGTCAGTTACGCTTGGAACGTCAGCATATGCAGGCGTAACTGACGTTACAGGCGTAAGCTTTTACCTGTTGGCGTAACCAACAGGTAAAAGCTTACGCTTGCATATGTTCATTTTGCAGTCTTTGCAGTCTAGAAAGAACACGTCTCTACTTGTTCTTGTTCATTTTATGAAAAACAAAAAACTTTCTTAAAAAGATAAAAATCTAAAACACGCAAAAATGTTTTCTTTTCTTTTTTTGAAAGAAAAAAAAACATTTTTATGAATAAAAAATTTTTTAAAGATTTGAATGTTAACAAAATTCAAATAATTTACATGCGCAGTAAGCTAGGAACCATACAATGAGCTATTTTGAATACAGTCTTGAATCATCAAATTCATTAAAATACGCCCTACTGTTGTTCTTATATATTTTTTTTGAATGTTAGTTTGTGGATCATAAATTATTGTATATTTTGGGTGAATTTTTTCCCAAGTACCGTTTGATTGCAGACGAATTTCGACTGGTTTAGAAGAATCATTTCCAAAGTCAACAGGACTATTTGCTTTCATCCAAATAGGTGTATGAATGAAAATCTCTTTACGTTGATAAGCAGTAATAACTGAGCTAAAATTTTGAAAAAATAAAAAAGATTTGTTTTGAATAACAAGATTATAAAAATTCAGTTTCGGAGAAGACGGAGAAGATTGTAAGATCTTTGAAAATTGAATACCTACAAATTTTGCTAAAAAATCATTTGTTAAAAAAAAGCATCCCAGCACCATATCTTGACTTGGTAAAAGAACAGGTTCACCAGTTGCTGAATTCATAAAATTATGAATCGAAAGCATAAACTTCCATGCTTCTGTTCGAGCTTCTACAGTTAGAGGAATATGAACTGCCATTTGGTCACCGTCAAAATCTGCATTAAAAGCAGGACAAACCATTGGATGAAGTAAAATAGCTCGACCATCTATTAATTTCGGAAGAAATGCTTGAAAACCTAATCTATGAAGCGTTGGCGCGCGATTTAATAAAACAGGTACATTTTTCATCACTTTTTGCAATAAACGAACAGTAAATGTAGAATCAGATCTTAAAAGATTTTTTGCTCCTATAACAGTTTGTGCTAATTTGTATTTTAAAACGTATTGAATTAAGAAAGGTAAAAATAACTCTAATGCTATTTCTTTTGGAATACCACATTCATACAATTTTAATTCTGGACCAACCACAATAACGGAACGACCAGAATAATCAACACGTTTTCCTAATAAATATTGACGAAATCGTCCTTGTTTTCCTTTTAAAATTTCAGAAAGAGATTTTAAAGGTTGACCGCGAGAATTTGTTTCTGCTTTAACACTTCCTTTTCCATTTTGAATTAAGTTATCCACAGCTTCTTGAAGTAATCTTTGAGCATATTTCATTTCAAAAGATTGGTTTGTTGCAGAATCTTTTGCAAATTTTTTAAATCGTTCATTCCTATAAATAATTCTTTGATAAAGTCGATTTAAATCTGAAGCAGCAATTTGATTTTGTAATTTTAAAATAGGACGTAAATCTGGAGGTAACACTGGAAGATTTCTTAAAATCATAAAACTAGGATTTGAATTTCTTCGAGAAAATTTACGAAGAAATTTTAAACGACGAAGAATGTGTTCTCTTTTTTGAAAATATTTTTGAATTTTTAAAGAATCTTTTTTTGTTTTCGCTGTTTGTTTTAAAAAACGTAAAGTTTGTTGAATTCTTGGAAGTAAAATTTGATGTTGTATTGTCATTTTTCTTAATTCTGCAGAAGTGTATTCTGTTAGCAATTTTTCAAGAATGCCAGCACCTACAAAAAAGTTGTTTTTGTGAGAAAAATCAAAATAAGAGTTTTTAGATGTTGAATTTTTCGTTTTTCTTAGTCTTCTTGACTTTTTCTTCTTCTTCTTCGAAGAAGAAGAACGATAAATAAAAATTGGAATATCTTCAAATTCATATAAAAAGAAAGAATTATAATAAACAAAATATTTCCAATCTGCATCATTATTCCATACATGATTATAAGCAATAGTCAATATTTTATTCTTCAATAAAGTGTTTGTTTTTTGAGGAGTAGCTTTCCTTAAAGTGACCTTTTGAGAAAAATGAGTTTTTTGTTGGTCGCAAGATCGCAACCCCAACGAAGTAGGTAGCTTTGCTACGCTGGGCAATTGAACTTTGTTCAGAGAAATGTTAGACTGCTTTGCTAACAAGTTAGCTGATAAAATTTCTGCAAAATTCTCAAAATTTGCTTTTTTTTGTATTTTCTTTTTTCTTTTTTGATTAGAAGAGACTAGCGAAAAGTATTCAGTAAATTTTTGAAGTTCAATTTGTTTTTTTTGTTGATGATATTTCACTTTTGAGCTAGGTTGTTTATTATAAATATAAATTTTTTTTGCAACAGTTAAAGATTGTAATGAAGCTGCTTTTTTAGGACTAAAAATAAACTGAGCATTGTTGTCAAAGTTGCTGGAAATATTAAGAGTTTTATTTTTTTTATGAAACGAGAAAAAAACAAATGTAACATAATTTAGTAAAATAAGTAAAGAATTTGAACTTTCAATTTGTTCTTTTTCCTTTTTTCTTTCTAAACTATTTGAAAAACTTGAGAAAACAAAATTCGATTTAAATAAATATAAAATAAACGTCAAATATTCAAAAGACACTTTTTCAATCAAAGGATATATTTGTGATTTTTTTGCTAACAAGTTAGCTGATAAAATTTCTATATTCTTTTCAAAAACACTCTCCCAATTTTCGACATTTAAACTTTCTAGGATTAAATCTGTTTTTTTCTTCGCTCCGCATAGACCGCCTGCTTCGTCTGCTCCGTTTGCTGCGCTAGCTCCGCTAGGTAAAGATTCAAAAAAGTTTGAATTATAAAAGAAAGAACAAAAATCTATTTCATAATATGTTTTTAAAAAACATAAAATTTTTTCAAAATGCAAAGATATATTTTTTTTTTGTTTTGTTTGAAGAAAAGAAATTTTTTCTTTTAAAAGAAATAATTGCAAAAATCTTTCCATATTTGCCATATTTGATTTTTTTTCTACAAAGTTCGTGTTTAGTAAAGTATCAAAGGCAGATTGTTTTAATTCTTGCTCAGTGCTTATGGCAAATTTTTGCATTGGTTTTTGCATTGGATCATCAATAAAATGAAAAGTTGAATTTACCAAATTTGAAAATAAAGACATACTTTTGTTTGTACTATAGTACAAATTTGGTTTTGAAACAAAAGATTTTCTTTTAAAAAAAATTTTTTGAATTTCAAGTTGAATATTTTCAACAGAATAAATTTTGTTATCAAAATTTGAATTTGTTTGATATACACTTTTTTTAACACTATTTTGGAGAAAAATTTGTATTTTTTTTAAATCTGTGTTTACAAATTTTGTTTTTGTAAAATATTTATAGTTTTTTAAAAACGGAAGTAAATTAAATAAAAATAAAACATCTTTTTTTGATAAATTTTTTATTTTTCTATTTTTTTGCTGAACAAAAAAAGTTCCAAATTCTAAAAAGAAAAAGAAAGATTTCCAAAATTTTGTTTTATGTATTTTTTTTTTGTTTAATTTTTTGAAATTTTTAGTTGGTTCTGAATTTTGCCATCGATCTTGTGAACCAAAGCCTGTTTCGTCGCAGCATGCGAAGGCAGAGACGGCAGCATTGTCGGTAAGGTCTTTGACAAAAGAATCAAATGATAAATTTACAGAAACATTATTTACGTTATTTAGAAAAGCAAAATCATTAAAAATCGATTTTTCATTTGTATAAAACAATCTTTTATATTTTTTTAGAGCAGAAGGCAACTTTTCATGTTTTAAGTCTGGTTCTTTTTCAAGAAGAAAGTCAAAATTTTTTTTTTTAGAATAAACGCTAAAACCAGGCAGAAGTAAAGAAGAAAAAAAGAAGAATATAGAAAAATTTTGAATAATTTTTTGCAAGTGTTTATGAGTACTCTCATGATTCTCGAATAAAGTATTAAAGAATAAAGATTTTTGATAACTTTTTTGAAGAAATTTTTTCCAAATTTCTTGAATAGCAATATAAATAAATTTGTTTTGTTTTTGTTTATAAATACTGACTAAAATTTCTTTTTGTTTCTGCTGCGGAGCAATAGCGGGGAAAGCTGAAAGTGATGAGTTTTTAAATTCTTCAAAAGAAGAAAAAGTTGCTAAAGATGGTTGTGTTTTGAAATTTTGCCAATTTGCTTGCTTTATAAAAATATTTTTTGTTAAAGTATTTTCTCTGGACTTTTCTTTTGCTTGTCGTTGCTTTTTTTTTCTATTTTGAAAAATATATTGATGTTCTTTTGTTTTTTGTTCTATACTAAAAAATTTTTGCCACTTTAGATATAAATCTGTTGGTGAACGAGTTAAACTTGAACAACGAGTTAAACTTGAACTTTGTTCAGAATATTTCCATATGTTTTCAATAGTGATTGTTTGAGTACAATAAATAATTGATTCCAAATCTTTTCTTTTTATATCAAACAAAATACTTAAAAAACTAGGATTTGTTTTGAAATACCAAAGATGAGTGACTGGTGCGTTTAATTTTATATACCCTAATTGATAACGTCGAAGAATTGACCATGTATATTCAACATCACAATTTGGACAAAAAGAACGAGTAGTTTGTTCATGCTCTAGAATTTTTTTTGATTCAATTGGAGTTGGTTTTTTACGTTTGCCACATGCACATTCAAAATCTTTTAAAGGTCCAAAAATACGTTCACAAAATAAACCTCCTTTACTTGGTTTAAAAGTTCTATAATGAAAAGTATTTGCATTTGTGACTTCTCCAAAAATCTTTCCATTTGGTAACTCTTTTTCAGCCCAAGATTGAATTTTTTCAGGAGAAGCTAATCCAATGGTTACAAGTTTTAATTCATGAATTTTTGAATAACCATTCAATAATTTTTTTTGAATTCTATTCTTTTTTAGTTTGAAATTCTCATCAGAGAATGAAACTTGTTGATTTTCGAATTTTCCAACACAAGTTTTTACTGATTTTTGACTTTTGTTTGTGATAGTCATTTTTTTAATGTTTTCTCTTTTTTCCAGATTAGAATTTTCACTTTGTAGTTTTTACCTGTTGGCTATTGCTTTGGAGTTTTTACCTGTTGGTATCGCTCTGCGTAACCAACAGGCAATAGCTACAAAGTATCGCTCTGCGTAACCTACATATGCCTGTTGGTTTTTACTTCGTAGCTGTTGCCTATTGGTTTTTACTTTGTAGCTCTTGCCTGTTGGCGTCGTCAGCATATGCTTTGCATATGCAGGCGCAGCCAACAGGTAACGTCAGCATATGCAAAGCATATACAGGCGTAACCAATAGGTAAATAGCCAACAGGTTAAAACTTCTGACAAGCAGCTACTTTTTTACTTTGCGCTTAACTTATTTGCTAGCTTCACAAACCGTGGCTTTGTTATTGTTTGTTCTGCAACTGGCCAACTGGCAATTTAGAACATAGATTAGCAAGATGCTAAATGCTATTGTATAAACAATACAATTGTTTTTTTTTAGAAAATACAAAACAAAAAACTTGTGCTCTCAATATATCGTCACGGAAATTCAAAAGGTTTAGCAAGTTTGGAACATTGAAACTGAATCTTCAAAAAAACTTTTTTTCATTTGTACTTTGTAGCTATTGCCTATTGGTTTTTACTTCGTAGCTTCTGCGCAAGCAAGCTTGCGCAGAAGGTAAAAACTACGCTGGGCAATAGCCAACAGGTACAAACAATGAAAAATCTGGGGCGGAAGGATTCGAACCTACGAATATCGGTACCAAAAACCGCTGCCTTACCACTTGGCGACGCCCCATTTTACACCCAAGAATTTTCTCCATAAAAAAAAATGTTATGCTGCTTCTATAAAAGTTCTGACATGATCTATTTTTCTTTTTAAAAAAAATTCTGGGCTTACTTAATAAAATAACATTTTAAAAGAAAAAAATCAACTTCTTTATAAAAAAGACACAAAGTGTAAAGACACAAAGCAAAGAATGCTACACCGTATAGGAGTTGAACCTATCTAAAAACGATTATGAGTCGATTGCCTAATCCGCTCGGCCAACGGTGTTTTTTATTTTTGTTATAAAAGAGAAAGCGAGAAAATGAGAAAGCTATGAATTCTACTCAAATAGTTAGTAGTAACTGATTTTTATTCAAAATCAGCTACTACTAAATAAAAAACTTAAACAAGTTTATATTTTGTTTTTAAAAATTTAAAGTGGTCCAGAAATACCTTGTTTACGGATCATTAAGAAGTGAGCAAGCATAAAAACAGCTGTTAATAAAGGTAAAACAAATGTGTGTAAACTGTAGAAACGAGTTAATGTTGCTTGACCAACACCTACACCACCTCTTAATAATTCAACTAAAGGTCCTCCTACTACTGGAATAGCTTCAGGAACACCTGTTACAATTTTTACAGCCCAATATCCAATTTGATCCCAAGGTAATGAATACCCTGTTACTCCAAAAGATACAGTACAAACAGCCATAATGACACCACTAATCCATGTAGATTCTCTTGGTTTTTTAAAACCACCAGTTAAATAAACACGGAAAACGTGTAAAATCATCATTAGAACCATCATACTAGCAGACCAACGGTGAATTGAACGAATTAACCAACCAAAATTTACTTCTGTCATAATATATTGAACTGAAGCAAATGCTTCAGCAACAGTAGGACGATAATAGAAAGTCATAGCAAAACCAGTTGCTACTTGAACTAAGAAACAAGTAAATGTAATTCCACCAAGACAATAGAAAATGTTCACATGAGGTGGTACATATTTACTTGTAATATCATCAGCAATCGATTGAATTTCTAAACGTTCTTCAAACCAATCGTAAACTTTACTCATAAAATAAAAAGAAATTATTTTTTTATAATACCATTAAACGAAAAAATAAAAAATGAAAATTTTTTGTTCTTTTTTTATTTGTATGTAATTTTCATCCTTTTGTTTTTACTTTGTAGTTGCGATCGGAGATCGCGACCAATAGGTAAAAACTCCAAAGCAATAGCCAATAGGTAAAAACTCTCGTCAGCATATGCGAAGCATATGCAGGCGTAAGCAATAGCCAAGAGCTATTCTAGTACAAATTATAGTACAAATAAGCTGTTAAAGCAAGAACAAACAAAAAAAAATTATCTAAAAAAACTTCTTTCTTTTGTTACAAAAGGTAATAAGCCCATAATTCGAGCACTTTTAATTGTTTTTGCTACATAACGTTGTTGTTTTGCTGTTAATTTTGTTTGTCTACGAGGTAAAATTTTGCCTCCTAAACCGATATAGCGTTGAAGTAAACCACAGTGTTTGTAATCAATAATGCGTCGATTATAAACAAACTTTTCTGGTTTATCTTTGAAAAGAAGAATAAAAGATTTAGGTGGAATAATTGGTTTAAATGGTTTTTTACGTTTTTTTTGTTCTAATTTACGTTGTTTTTTTTGATGAACACGTGCTAAAATTTGAGAAACAGATAAAACTTTGCGTCGAACATTCTTTCCTTTAGAGAAACTTGATTTTGCAAAATTTGAAGTGCTACGTGAAGGCATTTTTCCGTTTGCTACTCCACTTTGTCCATTTTGATTTTTTTGAATATTTTGTTTTAAGTTTGAAGACACTAATGGTAAACTATTTGTCATTTCTAAATCTTTGTTATTTGAATGGTTCGATGAAAAAGACGAATTCATTAAAGAAAAATCATCAAAAGATATGTTATTCATAAAAAGAAAATTTTATTAAAGGCTATTTTTTTTGCTTATGTATTGTTTTTGATACTGAACAAAAGAAAACATAAGTTAGCATATAGAGAATATGCTTTAAATTTGTACTTTGTAGTTTTTACCTTCTGCGCAAGCAAAAGGGCTGTTGCTTACGCCTGTAACGCCAGTTACGCCTATATATGCTGACGATGCTTTGTAGTTTTTACCTGTTGGTATTTACTACAAAGTAAAAACCAACAGGTAAAAACTAGCTAGGCTATTGCTACAAAGTACAAACAAAAGAAAGTCCAGGGAGTTATTATGAATTAAAAAAAAATAACGAGTTTATTCAAATTTTTTGCTTACAACATTGTATTTAAAAAAAAATTGTAAACAAGAAATTTGAATAAAATAAAAACTTTGATTGCAAAGAGTGCAATAATTTGTCTTTTTCTGCGTAAAAAAAAGAAAAACAAGTACTGAATTCGTAGTTTTTACCTTATTGACTACCAACCTACCAAACTACCAACCTACTTCGTTGGTAGTTTGGTAGCTACAAAGTTACTAGAAACATTTAAAGTAAAAACTAAAAAATTATTTCATTGAAGCAGCTTTTGTTAAAGCTTCGTTAATATTTCCTACAAGGTAAAAAGCTTGTTCTGGTAAGTCATCTAATTCACCAGATAAAATTTTGTTAAAACCTTCAATAGTTTCAGCTAAACTTACATATTTACCAGGAGAACCTGTAAATACTTCAGCTACAAAGAATGGTTGTGATAAGAAACGTTCAATTTTACGAGCACGAGCAACTACAAGTCTATCTTCTTCAGAAAGTTCATCTAAACCTAAAATTGCAATAATATCTTGTAATTCTTTGTAACGTTGTAATGTTTTTTTCACATTTTGAGCACAGCTGTAGTGTTTATCTCCTAAAATCCATGGTTGTAACATTGTAGAAGTTGAGTCTAATGGATCTACTGCTGGATAAATTCCTTTTGAAGCTAATCCACGAGATAATACTGTAGTAGCATCTAAGTGAGCAAAAGTTGTAGCAGGAGCAGGGTCAGTAAGGTCATCTGCAGGAACATAAACAGCTTGAATAGATGTAATTGAACCATCTTTTGTTGATGTAATACGTTCTTGTAAAGCACCCATTTCTGTAGCTAACGTTGGTTGATATCCTACAGCTGAAGGCATACGACCTAATAAAGCTGAAACTTCAGCACCAGCTTGTACAAATCGGAAAATGTTATCAATAAAGAATAATACGTCTTGTTTGTTAACATCTCTGAAATATTCAGCCATTGTTAAAGCCGTTAAAGCAACACGCATACGTGCTCCTGGTGGTTCGTTCATTTGTCCATAAACTAAAGCAACTTTAGAATCTGCTAAATTTTTTTCAACAATAACTCCTGATTCTTTCATTTCAGTGTATAAGTCATTTCCTTCACGAGTACGTTCACCAACACCAGCGAATACAGATACTCCACCATGTGCTTTTGCAATATTGTTGATAAGTTCCATAATTAAAACTGTTTTTCCTACACCGGCACCACCGAATAGACCAATTTTACCACCACGACGATAAGGAGCTAATAAGTCTACAACTTTAATACCTGTTTCAAAAATAGAAAGACGTGTATCTAAATCAACGAAAGCAGGTGCTGTACGGTGAATTGGAAGACTTTCTTCATTTTTTACTGGACCTAAATTATCTACTGGTTCTCCTAAAACGTTAAAAATACGTCCTAAAGTTGCTTTTCCTACAGGTACGTTTAGTGGTTTTCCTGTATCTAATACTTCCATACCACGCATTAATCCATCTGTTGGATTCATTGCTACTGCACGTACACAACTATCTCCTAAAAGTTGTTGAACTTCACAAGTAACACTCATTTCTAAACCTGCAGCATTTTTTGCTTTAATAGTTAAAGCATTGTAAATATTAGGTACTTGCCCTTGACCAAAAGCAATATCTAATACAGGTCCAATAATTTGTGAAATTTTACCTACGTTTTTAGTGTTTAAAGAATCGCTCATTTTTTTGAAAAAAGAACTAAAATTTGAAATTTTAACTTACTTTGTTTTGTTCTTTGTTTTCTTTGTTTTGTCGCCTGTAACGCCAGCATATGCCTGTTAGTTTTTACTTTGTAGCTATTGCCTGTTGGTTACGCAGAGCGATACTTTGTAGCTGTTGCTTTGGAGCAACAGCTACAAAGTATCGCTCTGCGTAACCAACAGGCAACGCTGGCCAGGTTGCGATCAAAGATCGCGACCTTGTAGCTATTGCTACAAAGCAATAGCCAACAGGTAAAAACTGGCGTTACAGGCGACAGATCGAATCGAAAAGCTCATAAAGAATGCAATGAATGCTATAAGAAAATGTTTGAAACAAAGAACAACTTTTTGAGAAAATTGACTTTGACAAAATTCAAGAGGTTTTCTAACACTTACTTTGAAAATTTTAAATTCATCGGGATGACAGGATTCGAACCTGCGACACCATGCTCCCAAAGCATATGCGCTACCAAGCTGCGCTACATCCCGTTTCTCTGTTTTTTTTTTAGAATTTCTGGTTGTGTGTTTTTTAGTTTGTCTATTTTACCTGTCGCGTAGCGACAGCAAACATGGACAGAACACTATGTTTTGTTTTTACTTTGTAGTTTTTACCTATTGGCTGTTGCTTACGCCTGCATATGCTGACGAGAGCAACAGCTACAAAGTTACCTGTTGGCGTCGCTCTGCGCAGAGCGACGCCAACAGGCAAGAGTTACAAAGTAAAAACCAATAAGCTATTGCCTTCAATAGGGCTATTGCTTTGTAGTTGCGATCTCTGCCTGTCTTCGCATGCTGCTTGCTGCGCAAAGAAACAGACCGGCAGTGATCGCGACTTTGTTTCTTAACTATAAATATATGAACACAGCAAATAGTGATTAGCTAAACATGTTGCAAAAAGTTTTTCTTATTTTTTTAAACTATGAGAATTTATTAATATTATATTTATTATAAAAAAAAAAAGCAATATCTCTCTATTATATATATTTTACATTCTTCTAAAATAGAAAATACTTCTGATTTGAAAAAAAGAAAGATAAAATGTTTGATCTATGTTTTTTTACATAGATCAAACAATAAACAAAAATAGACGGTATAAAAAACTACTAGGTTTTGTTTTTACTTTGTAGCTCTTGCCTATTGGTTTTTACTTTGTAGCTGTTGCCTATTGGTTTTTACTTTGTAGCTATTGCTCCAAAGCAATAGCCAATAGGTAAAAACTACAAAGCAACAGCCCTTTTGAAGGTAAAAACTACAAAGTACAAATTGATGGGACTTATTCTAAAATATTAGTAACAACACCAGCACCTACTGTACGGCCACCTTCACGAATAGCAAAGCGCATTCCTTTTTCTACAGCTACTGGGTAGATTAATTGAACAGTTACTTCAATACGATCTCCAGGCATAGCCATTTTATTTGAATGTTCTTCAGCTACTGAAGAAGGGTTTTTCATTTGAATATGGCTAAAACTTACAATTTTTCCAGTTACATCAGTAGTACGGATAAAGAATTGTGGTTGATACCCTACTAAAAAAGGTGAATGACGACCACCTTCTTCTTTTGTTAAAACATAAACTTGTGCTTCAAATTTTGTATGTGGAGTAATTGAACCTGGTTTTGCTAAAACCATTCCACGTTCCACATCTTTTTTTTGAATACCACGTAAAAGCACACCAACATTATCACCAGCCATTGTTTCGTCTAATGTTTTTTTGAACATTTCAAGACCTGTAACAACTGTAGATTTTGTATCTTTTAATCCAACAAGTTCAACGTTTTCACCTACTTTTAAACTTCCTCTTTCAACACGTCCTGTTGCTACAGTTCCACGACCTGTAATTGATAAAACATCTTCAACTGCTAATAAGAACGGCTTATCTGTTTCACGATCTGGCGTTGGAATGTATTTATCTACTTGATCCATTAAATCATAAATTTTGTCTACCCATTTATTTTCACCACGTTTCACTGAAGGATTTTCAACAAGAGCTTCTAAAGCTAATAAAGCTGATCCACTTACAACTGGAATTTCATCTCCTGGGAATTCATATTTATCTAATGTTTCACGAACTTCTAATTCAACTAATTCTAATAATTCAGCATCATCAACTTGGTCTTCTTTATTTAAGAAAACAACCATGTTTGGTACACCAACTTGTTTTGCTAATAAGATGTGTTCTTTTGTTTGTGGCATTGGACCATCTGCACCTGATACTACTAAAATTGCACCATCCATTTGTGCAGCACCTGTAATCATGTTTTTTACATAGTCAGCGTGACCTGGACAATCTACGTGTGCATAGTGACGATTTTCAGTTTCGTATTCTACGTGTGCTGTATTAATTGTAATACCACGAGCTTTTTCTTCTGGAGAAGAATCAATTTCATCATATTTTTTTCCAGTAGCACCACCTTGAGCAGCTAAAGCCATTGTGATTGCAGCTGTTAAAGTTGTTTTTCCATGGTCTACATGACCAATCGTACCAATATTTACGTGTGGTTTTTTACGTTCAAATTTTGCGCGTGCCATAAAAAGGAATAAGTTTGAATTTTTTCTGTATAAGCCAATTTTCCAAGTAATGAAAGTTTACCATAAATTTTTAAAAAATGAAACTTTAGTTGAATAAAAGATTTATTTTTTTTGCATTTGCATATGTAGTTTTTTTTTTGACTCTCACTTTTCAGTGAAACAGATCGGCAAGGGGGTTAAAGGAGCTTTGCCTGTTGGCTGTTGCTTACGCCTGTAACGCTCTGCGTAACTGACGAGAGTTTTTACCTATTGGCTATTGCTTACGCGAAGCGAGAGCAATAGCTACAAAGTAAAAACCAATAGGCAACAGCCAAAAAGTGACCAATGCTGGCAAGACTAAACAAGCATTCTTTCCTTTTGATAAAAACTGAATAAGATAAGAAAGTAGCTGGCAGCTTATTTAAGGTTCACACATTGCTTCATTCATTTATTATCAAATGGCTACTACTAAGCTGTTTTAGGGCTAACACTTTAAAAAAGAAATGAAGCTTTGTTTTTATTCAACTGACTGAAAATAGTCAATAGAACAAAATTTATAAATAAAAGTTGATAGGCCCAACCGGACTTGAACCGATGACCTATTGCTTGTAAGGCAATCACTCTACCAACTGAGTTATGGGCCTAAATATGAAACATATTCTATAGTAAAAATAAAAAATTTGCAACTTTTTTTTGTTTGTACCTGTTGGTTTTTACTTTGTAGTTGCGATCGGAGATCGCGACCAACAGGTAAAAACTTCGCATATGCTGACGAGAGTTTTTACCTATTGGTCGCGATCTCCGATCGCAACTACAAAGTAAAAACCAATAGGCAACTGCCAACAGGCCTTTTGCTTGCGCAGAAGCTACAAAGTACAAATAAAAGTTTATTGTTTTCACGAGAAATTGAGAAATGAAGAATGAGTTTTTAATTTATTTGCTTGAATTTTAAAACATTTAAACACTTATTTGAGCAAGGAGGGATTCGAACCCCCGACTCTGTGGTTCGTAGCCACATGCTCTAGTCCACTGAGCTACATGCCCTTATGCCCTTCTAGCAAGATGCTAAACAGATATTTAGATTTTTTGCTTATTTAAAAGCTATTTTATTATTTTATAATGAAATTAAAAGAAAAGCAACTTTTCAAGTATAAAGTAAAAATTGAGTTTTTAAAATTTTTATAGAAATTTCAATTTTTAAGTAAATTTTTCACTTTTTTGATTGAAAACTAGAATCAAAAAAGTGAAAAATGTGTTTATAAATAAATTATACAAAGTAAAAAAAAAATTAAGCTGATTCGTTTGAAGCAGTTTTTACATATAAAATTAAAAGAAACGAAGTAGGAATGATAATGAATAATGCTGTTGCTGTTAATCCAAAGATATTAACTTCCATAAATTTTTTAAGAAAATTTTTAAATATTGTGTTCGTTAAACTCATTTATCTCAAATTCCTTTATCTTTTGTTTGTACTTTGTAGCTATTGCCCGTTGGTTACGCCTACAAATGCCTGTTGGTTTTTATTTTGTAGCTATTGCTCTCGTCAGCATATGCAGGCGTAAGCAATAGCCCAGCGTAGCTTTGCCTGTTGGTTTTGACCAACAGGTAAAAACTACGCAGGGTTGCGATCTCTGCCAGTGAAACAGGCAGGGATCGCGACTTTGTAGCTATTGCTCCAAAGCAATAGCTAACAGGTAAAAACAGGCTTTGCTTCGCAAGATCGCGACTTTGTAGCTATTGCCTGTTGGTATCGCCTGTAACGTCAGTTTTTACAGGCGTAACTGACGACGCTAACAGGTAAAAACTCCAAAGCAATAGCTCTTTAGAGTACAAATCTAAAACTTAAATTAAATAATTTTAGAATAGAAAAATTAGAGTTTTATGAAAACAAAATGTTTTTCTTAATGTTTATTTTTTTCTTTTATTCTTTATAATAATCAATTAAATAAAATTTATTTAAAATTCATCAAAAGCAAAAATAAACAAAGAGAAATTGAGAATCTATATTTTTATTGTATTTTTTAGAGAAATATAATTTTTTTTAATTCTAAAAAATGATGAATGAAAACTAAAAAATAAAAAACTTTTTGCAGTTTTTTAATACTACTACTGTATTCTTTAAAAAAAATGTTTTTTATTTTGTTTTAAAAACATTTGTGTTAATAACAAGTTAAAATAGTCAATTTTGCCTATTTTATTTTTTGAAAATAAACAGAACAGGAAGTGTGACTTTTTTATGTTATAGATATGAAGAATAATAAATCAGTGAATACTGAACCTTTTAAGGAAATTATAAATTAAAATTCTGTTTTTTGTTTGCTATTGCCTGTTGGTATCGTCAGTTACGCCTGTAACGTCAGCATATGCAGGCGTAAGCAACAGCCCTTTTGAAGGCAATAGCTATCTATAGTACAAATATGAAAAGAATGTTTTAAGTTTATTAGCATTAAAATGAAAAAAATTATTCCATAATTTAGATATTATTTTTTTTGTAATTTTTAAAAAATATTAAAAATACAAAAAAAAGAAGGAATTATGAAATTCCTTCTTTTTTATTAAATATTTATTAAATAACAAATGAGTTAAAAATACCTACTGCAAAAACTAAAAGAAGCCATAAACTTAAACCAGAAAAAACAATACTTTTGTTTTCTGACCAACCATTTGGTGTAGCAAAAACAACAGGTACACCTACTACTAAAGCAAAAGAAACAGCAATTAATGCTAATAATGCAATTTGAAGAACTGATGTCATAAAATTTTTAAAATTCTTGCTTTGCAAGACTCAAATTTCAACAAGAGGCTTAATTTTTTTTCATTAACTAGATTTTTTATGATTTAAAAAATGTACATAAAAAATTTATTTTTAGAAGCTTTTGTGTTCTAAAATATGAAAAGTTTAACAAATAAAAATAAACTATATTATTTTTTAATATTTACCTCTTATGGTTTTCTTTATTAAATATTTCGTAAAAATTTTAAAAACAAGTAAAAACAGTTCTAAATGAGTTTTTTATTGTTCATAAATTTTTTGAAATTTTTAACAAATTTCTTTTTAAAAGAACCAATTATGGAAAACAATAAATTTTTTAAAATACTTTAAAATTCAAAAAAATAAAATACTATTTTTTATGAATTTTGTTTTTACAAAAAGTTTTGTAAAGATAGAACTTTTTCACTTTCTTTTGTTTGCTATTGCCTGTTTGTTACGCCTACATATGCCTGTTGGTTTTTACATTGTAGTTGCGATCGGAGATCGCGACTTTGGAGCTATTGCTCCAAAGCAATAGCCAACAGGTAAAAACTCCGCATATGTTGACGACACTTTGTAGCTATTGCTTATTGGTTACGCCTACATATTCTCCGCATATGTTGACGATACTTTGTAGCTGTTGCTCTCGTCAGTAACGCAGAGCGTTACAGGCGTAAGCAACAGTCAATAGGTAAAAACTCCAAAGCAATAGCCCAGCGTAGTTTTTACCTGTTGGCTGTTGCTTACGCGAAGCGAGAGTTTTTACCTATTGGTAAAAACCAATAGGCAACAGCTACAAAGTAAAAACCAACAGGCAA